>CAUYQV010117228.1:0-47079 GCA_963574575.1 Galagoides demidoff
ATACCTAGTAATACACCTAGCAAAAGACATGAAGTATCTTTACAAAGGGGATTGTGAAACCCTGAGAAAAGAAACAGCATTAGCCAAAAGAAAGGCATTAGCAAATGGAAGAGCATACCATGCTCCTGGCTGGGAAGAATCAACATTGTTAAAATGTGTATACTACCAGATGGTGCCTGTGGTTCAAAAGGGTAGGGCACCTGCCCCATATGCCAGAGATGGTGGGTTCAAACCAAGCCCTGGCCAAAAAAAAAAAAAAATGCGTATACTATCCAAAAGAATGTACAGATTCAATGCAATCCCCATTAAAATGCCAACATCATATTTTGAAGAACCAGAAAAAAAAAATAGTTCTTTGTTTTGTATGGAACCAGAAAAATCCCTAGATGGCCAAGGCAATTTTTAGTAATAAAAACAAAGCTGGAGGCATCACTCTACCAGGATTTAGGTTATATTACACGTCCACATTGATCAAAACAACATGGTATTGGCAAAAACATGGAGACATAGACATATGAAGCAGAATCAAAAACCAAGAGATTAAACTAGTCTCTTAAAACCATCTGATTTTTGGTAATCCAACCGAAAGCATAAACTGGGGAAAAGAACCCCTATTCATTAAATAGTGCTGGGAAAACTGGATAACCCCATATAAAATACTGAAATTGGATCTGCCCCTTTCACCACTTACAAAAATGTATTCTCCCTGGATAAAAGATTTAAATCTAAGACATGAAATAATAAAAATGCTAGAAGAAAATGTGGGGAAAATTCTTGAGGATGTTGGCCTAGGTAAAGATTTTATGAAGACAACTACAGCAGCAATCACAAGAATAACAAAAATAAACAAATGGGAATTAATTAAACTCCAAAGCATTTACACAGCTAAGGAAACAAAAAATTAAGCAAATAGTCAACCTTTACAATGGGAAAAGACATGTGCATATTATGAATCTGACAAAGTCTTGATAACTAGGATCTATAGAGAACTCAAGTTAATTAACTAGAAAAGAGGTAAACAATCCTGTCTATCACTGGGCAACAGATATGAACAGAGCCTTCTCTGATGAAGGCAGGCAAATGGCTAACAAACATGAAAATTGCTCATCACCCTAATCATCAGAGGAATGCAAATCAAACCCACCCTGAGATATCACTTAACTGTGGTGAAAAGAGACCACATCACAAAGTCCCAGAATTGTAGTTGCTGGCATGGATGTGGAGAGAGAGACACTTTTACACTGTTGGTGGCATTGCAAAATAATACAGCCTCTGTGGAAAGATTCATGGAAAATCCTCAAAGAACTCAAATTTGTCCCTACAATCCCACTACTAGGCATCTACCCAAAAGAAAAGAATCATTTTTTATCATAAATACATGTGCACTGGATTGTTTATCACAGCTCTATTTAAAAATGCCACCATGTGTGGAAACAACCTAAATGCCCATCAAGTCAGGAATGGATTAAGAAACTGCAGTACGTGTTTACCATGCAATACTATTTAGCTGTAAAAAAAGATGTTGACTTTACATATTTGATCTTAACATGGATGGAATTGAAACACATTCTTTTTAATAAAGTATCACGAGAATGGATAAGTAAATATCCAAGTATTCAACTTTATTACAAAGCCAATAGATGATCTAACACATGTCCACATTAGAGAAACACTTAATTCTATTCATGTTGTGGGGAGGGGAATCAGGGATGTAGGAGAGGGGTATTGTTGTGCTCCCACTTAATGGGAACAAGATAGGGGCGCATGGCACACTTCCTGGGTGCAGGACATAGCTACAAGAGGAACTTTAGTTATGAAATTCAAATATTGTGATTTGGTCATCTGTGCCCTCACATTAACCTGAAATAAAAAAAATAAATAAAAGGAGAATTGCCATATGATTCAGCAGTCCCACTTTGCTATATACACAAAGGAAATGAAATTGGTATTGCAAAGAGATACCTGTGGTATAGACAAATTAATGAAATACTACTCATCCATAAAAAGGAATGAAACCCTGCCAAGGTAACAACATGGATTCATCCATAGGACATCATGCTCAGTGGCATAAGCCAGATTGAGAAAGATAAACACCATGTGTTCTCACTCATATGGGGCTGATATCATGGAAACAGAGAATACAACACTCGTTACCAGATGTTGGAGAAAGGAGATTGGGAAAAGGTTGGTCAAGAGTGCAAAACTACAATTAGACTGGTGTAATAAGTTCTTGTGTTCTCTTATTATTTTTTTAAGGAATGCATGGAACTAAGTTTATTGAGGAAGACAAAGGTAGGCTTACAGAGTAAGAAAGTTTACAGAGCAGCCTACCTTTGCCACAGCCAGCCAACAGGTCTCTATTGCCAGAGTTCTGGTGTTCTATTGCAAAGTAGGCTGATGATGCTTCATGTTAAGAAACAGTATATTGTCAAATAGGTGCAGGAGAAGCTTTTGAATGTTCTTAACAAAAAGAAATGATAATTGCATGAAGATATAGATATACTAAATATCTTGATTATTATATGACATATATATTAACATATATAATTTAATTACTAATTAATTATAAAGTAAATTGTACACCATAAATATATATGATTACAACGTGTCAATAAAAATAAATACAGAAAATATAAAAATAAATATAAAGTATATATTTACAATTAACTAAATATAAATTAACTGTAAAATACAGTTAACTAAAACAATTATTCTTTCAGATTAAGTGAAATCTAACCAGGATAGTTAAAATAGCTTTGTAAAACTAGTAGAATAATTTTTAAATTGTAGAAAGAGGTTCTTCAATCTCAAATAATAAAATCTTATAGAATATTGTAACTTGCTATAAATTACATTTTATGTCTTCAGGTTTTGGAGTCAAATTTGGATTTGTAATATGGTACTACCAAGGTTGTCTTGCAACGTAAAATATGTATCATCCAGTTTCTTTAAGTACAATGTATTAGCAATATCTCCTATTAGAAGGACATTATTTTCCATTTAATAAAATCCTGGCCTTACTGGGTGATTCGTGTCACTTTTTGAATGTCAAACTTAGTTTAAATATGTTCATTAATATTATGGTTCTTTGTAGATATTCCTTTTTAAAAAACAATCTAGATTGATCTTGGATTAATGTGGATAATTCTCACTTTGAATCATTGCATATGAAACAAATACTACTCCACGAATAAAATCTGAGAAACCTATTTTACACCTTTCACAATGTATCTTAGTGTAATGAAACACTTGGCATGTTTGGTACCTCAACATGTGGGTTTTGAGATACACAAAAGTCAATAAATGTAAAGTCCACATAGATAGAAACAAATGAAGCCTCCCAGCAATAGCAATAAGCCAAACAAGCTGAATCTTACATGAATCAGAAAGGACGCTGTGTACTGTGTTTCCTGGACGGCAAATAATGCATCATGACGCGGTCTGTCTCAAAACTTTTATGTTTTGATGTTGTTGTTTATTTGCTTGTTTAAGACAAACCATCATCAAAAAAGAATAAGTTCCTGTTTCCCAGGACTTCTTTCTGCACACATTTTGGGAAACTCTTTATTTATACACCAATGCGATACAGTTATAATATTCACATATTATGCTTTTTTTTTTAATTCCTGGGCATTGAAAAGGTATTTGTATCTTTTTTGGTGTAATGACTATTTATTTTTTATTAAAACATTGCAGCCTAATTAACATTTTCACCTGCAAGGAGACTCAAACTATCCTAAAATCAGGGCAGAAAATGTTTGCATTATTTTCCCTGAGTCCAAGGAACAAATAATCAATAAGTGAGTGTAGAGACATTAAAAGTAACAAGAAGTCAATTTATTGATTTTAAGGATGATTCATAGTCCCCTCTGTCATATGCTGCCCAACAGCTTCTACAGCTGTGAAAATCATAGGCCAGTTTATAATTGAGCTGAAGCTCAATTATAGGTAGACTGTTAACACTGTGTCACACTTGGTATCAGATTTCATTGAAGCTGACTAGAAAAAGAGACAAGCTCAAATCCCCAATGAAATAGGATGTTTATAGAATGGAACACTGGATAGAAGATAGATTGATAAATTGACTGATTGATATTAATTAATAAGCTGTCCTATACATGTTCTCTGTCAAGTTCCTCATAGGCAGAGGAAATCACCTCGAGAAGGAAGAGACCTTTCTGAGGGGAAATTGGATAAAATAGGAATATCAAAGAGTGACAGGCATGGCATACCATCTGTAACATCACTGCAGTCGAGTTAGATGTGAACTTTTCTACATGTATTTGTTCAAAAAAGATACTGCACGGGAACTGACATCTTTTGAGTGAGAAAATGACTCATTAGGATTTGAATGAAAACAGGAATGCAATTAAGTTTTGTTACCATTGTGGCAGTTTCTAGTATCAATTGGAAAAGTGGAAAAGAATCACAGAAAATTTCAGGATAATGAAAACAGAGGGGACAAATGTTTAAGAAGAGTTAGAATTGTATTGAGATGTATTGTATGCAGTGTGATTTTAGTTATCCATAACAATGCACGTCTTACAAATCTTCAGATAAAAGTGATTTTCTTTTAGCATTCAACTTTTACCTTCATAGATTATACTATTTACAGAGTGTTTGTTTTCCCGATTTCAGGAGTATCTTGAATGTTTTCAATTTGAGGCAGCACAAGTGATTTCAGGGATCCAATATACAAGATTCCCAGAACAAAAAAGTCAGTGTGATAAGATAAATGAGTAGAAATGTTATCAAACAAGGGCAGGTACTCATTCAAAAGAAGGAATTCTATCATGATTTACACAGGTTTTTATTCTTGAGCATTTTAAGTCCCTTAATCAATTTTGTCCAAGCATATCTAAATACAGAGATAACCACTATTTTTGCCTATATTTTTTTCCTTCCTGAGTATGTTCAAAGAAGAGGATAGTTTTATTTCTACTTACACCTGCTATAATTTATAAATTGCAATATTATTTTCTGATCCATAGTCATTGTTTATGGATTAGATGGGCTACAGTAAAACACCTTAGGATATGTTAACACATCAAACAATTTTGATTTTGAATGAAAATCAAGTGTTCTGGAATTGCTAAAAAATTCTTATGATACTCATAGAGTAAAACTGTATTACCAAGCCATTACAAGTAAATTGAAGACACAAGATATTGAACTTAAGTAACAAATTCCTTTCTTCCAATGACTATATCCTTATAGTATCACATTTTGTTGCTGTTAGCATAAATCTCGTTTGAAGTTTTAAGAAGAAAAACTATTTCTCCAAAAGTTTCTGTGTAGAAATTATTTCAGTTAAGTGTTTTTCTTCTCTGTTATAAGCTAACAAATTATAAGAAAGATTAGTGACATTAATCATTAATTTTGTCTCAAATAGAAATATTCAAGTCATTATATGTTCCACATGAGGTCAATTTTGATTCAGTAACTTTAATGTCAAGTCTAAACCATGACTGCTGTATTCTGGGAATGAATTTTAATCTTATTTTAAAAGTGACTATCTTACTGTATGTAGAAAATGAATTAAATAAACCTAGATACTTACTTTTATTTTAGGAAGTAGATCTCCATTAAAAACATAATAGATATGTAATTGAGAGTTCTGTTCTTTGTGATAGATAAGTTTAATGTCTAAAGCTATTAATGATATTACTTATGCTATTCAGCTTTGAAGACAATACAGAAGTCCCATTCTTTGTTAGAGAGACCGATACCTTGTTATGTCATAAGTTGCCAGTAATTTGTTATATCACCTTGAGTAGAAACATACTATATTTCTCCTGAGGAGTAAAATAAGCATATGCTTTATATTAAAGAGATGCTTGCTGTTGAAAAAAAAACATGTGTATAGTTGTAGTACTATTACTGTTTACATTCAAATCACTGATGCTAATGGCGAAAATCAGTTTCAGAATCTCTTAGTAATTTAGAGAGAACTTCCTCCCTGTGGTAATGTGCATTTTTTTTTTCCGGTAGAGCCTATGGACAGGCACAGGAAAAAATGATGTAAATCAAATTTGCCAAGCAAAATAGGAAAAATGAAGCAGCATATCTATTCCCGAAAGAATAGATAATTCCAATTTAAACAAATTTCAGGCAAGACTGGCACTTCTAATAAGCCACTATAATACATGATTCAATCCCAAATATATGAGCTAAACAATGAATTACTCAATTCTGACATTTGGTGTAGAGACATTACTAAATAGAAACTTGAAACAAGAAAATACAATCTTAATTGGCATATTAAATAAAGTATTAAGGCATAAAGAGTTCTCAAGGAAATGAAAAGAATAAATAAGTTTATAAAATAAGGTTTATTTTCATTTTTACAACTCTTAATTTGAAAAAAATACAGGCTGGGCATGATGGCTTATGCCTGTATCCCAGCACTCTGGTGGCCAAGCCAGGTGGATTGGCTGAATTCAGAACTTTGAGACCAGCCTGAGTAAGAGACCCTGTCTCTAATAACAGTAGACAAACTAGCCAGGTGTTGTGGCAGCTGCCTGTAGTCTCACCTACTTGGGAGGCTGAGGCAAGAGAATTGCTTAAGCCCGAGAGTTTGAGGTTGCTGTGAGCTGTGATGATGCTATAGCACTCTATCAAGGGTGACATAGTGAGACTCTGTCTCAAAAAAAAAGGAAAGGTTGTAGTAAATTCAAAGTGAATTCTACATATTATGTAATTAGAAGAAGGTGACAAGGGAAGGGAAATTATTTTTAATGCTATTTATGTTTTCTGGTTTATTCACGTGCATATTAATTATTTTCATAATTTAAAATATTAGAATGAAATTTCAAGAATAAACATTGAATCAGGAAATATATTTTAGTATATTAACTATCAGAAATAGTCAGGTGTGTAATAATAGTTAATATGATTATTACTTCTCAAACTCTAATAATCATTAAGTGCTGAATGACCCATGACAATTCTATTTTCTGGAACAAGAAGCCACAGCATTTGCCTTCCCAGTGAAAATCAGGGATACTGATCTGGCCTGGGTGTGGTGGATCCAACCTGTAATCTTAGCACTTTGGGAGGCCAAAGCAGGAGAATTATTTGAGCCCAGGAGTTTGAGACCAGCTGAAGCAACATAGCAAGATCTTATATCGCAAAAAAAAAAAAAAAAAAAAAAACCAGAAAAATTAGCCAACCACTTTGGTGTACACCTGTAGTTTCAGCTACTCAGGAGGCCAAGGCAAGTGGACCTGTTGGACCCAGGTGTTTGAAATTGCCCAGACAACAGAGTGAACTGTGTGAAAATACTTATTTATAAAATAAAAGTTTTGACAAAAGAGTTGTTAAAAATACCATTGAGTCTTGCTTCTGAGTGGAAGAGCAGTGACCCAGTAAGAACTGAAATTTCCCTAAAGTGTATAGGAAAGATGTTAATTTAAAAGTTGACATTTTGACAATTTGAATGTATTATATTCTTTTCCAAAAAGAAACAATATCACCTCAGAAATAGTATCATTATTCAAAATTGCAGTATCTTCCCATTTTTTTTCACATAGACTGGCACTACATCAATAAAACAGAAATAGATTTTTTAAAAGTTCTCATTATAATAGGTATTGAAAAATATCTTAAAACCAATAACTTATTTATTTATTTATTTATTTTGAGACAGGCTCACTATGTTATCTTCAGTAGAATGCTGTTGTCTCATAGCTCAGAGCAATCTCAAACTTTTGGTCTTAAGCAATGCTCTTGCTTCAGTCAGTTACTCAGCCAGTAACATATTTAAAAATACATAAAACTTTAACAAAATCAGAAACATTGAATAGTTGTCTGAATTGACTGTTACACATTTTGGAGAGTTTTTAAGTAGTAAATAAGGCAAGAAAAAAATATGCAGATTAAAAAGAAAGCCCTGTGGGTACTGTGGCTCATGCTTATAATCCTAGCACTCTGGGAAGCCGAGCTGGGTGGATTGCCTGAGCTCACAGGTTCAAGACCAGCCTGAGCCAGAGTCAGACCTTGTGTCTAAAAATAGCTGGACATTGTGGCTGGTGCCTGTGGTCCCAGCTAGTTGAGAGGCTGAGGCAAAAGAATAGCTTACTCCCAAGAGTTTGAGGTTGCTGTGAGCTGTGTCGCCATGGCAATCTATTACAGGAAACAAAGTGAGACTCTGTCTCAAAAAAAAAAAAGTTCTTACAAAACTGTTATTAAAACTAAGAAATGATTTCCTAAGTTAACAGAGCACAAGGTCAATAAACAAAAGTCAGTTGCATTTCTATAGAGTAGTACAAAACAATTGGAAATTAAAATTTAAAATATATTATTACCATAACAATTGCCAGAATATTGGTAGGAGAACACTGTAATGAATTAATGAAGTAAATTAAAGACTTAAATGAATGGGGTGATATATGCATGAATCAGAACATCACATATGCCAGGTCTTTCCAACTGATCTATAGATTCAATAACATATCAATCACAATCAGGACAGGCATTTTGAGAGACACTGATTTAATTTCATGTGAGAAAGTATCTATAATAGCTGAAACATTGAAAAATAACAAATATAGAAAAGTCACCTTACTTAATTTCATATCTGGCTATATAGTTATATCAAAGGAGAGAGTGTTGAATTGGTGTAATGGAAAACATGTATGAATGAAAGAAAATAGGTGATACAGAAATGGGTCTATAAATACATGGTGTCTCAGTCCATCTGTGTTGCCATAAGTAATATCTATGGCTAGATAATATATGAATGAAAGAGGTTTATTTGGCTCATTGTTCTACACACTGTACAAGAAGTACAGCACCAGCGTTTGCTTCTGGTGAGGGGCTCTGGTAACCTCCTCTCATAGTAGAAGGTTAGCAGGAGCCGGTATGTGCAGAGATCATGTGGCAAAAAAGCAAGCCAGGGAGAGTGGTGGGAGGTACCAGGTTGTTTAGAACAGCCAGTCCTTTTGAGAACTATTAACTCGAGCACTCTCTGACTTATATTCTCCCACTGAGGCCTTTCATCTGTTCATAAAGGATCCAACCCCATGATGTAATACTCCTCGGAAGGCATCACCTCCAACACAGTATACTATATTTCAACATGGGGACTGGATGGGCAAATATCCAAACTATAGCATATAGTCAATCAATTTTCAGTGTAGTTTAAAAGATAAAATTCAAGGAAATGTTACATTTCAACAGAAGGTGTTTATTAAATCTTTATTCATAGTAGCCCTAAACCAAAAACAACAAATTAAAATGTCCATCATTTAGGAAATGGTGGGATAATTTGTAGAAAATTAATTTATTGGAATAGTTCCCATTAATAAATAAAAATAACTGCTAACAAGTGAAAGATTAGTAATAAATATTAGAAGGATTACATTGTGCAACAAAGCCCAGAGAAAAAAAGGTCTCATAAAATATAATTTGAAATATCAACATTCTAAAAGAATAATTACATGGAGAAAAGATCAGGGCTTAGGGTATAGAAAGGGTTTTATACCAAAGTGGAATTAGTGAGTTTTCTGCTATAGTGGTAATATTCTACATCTTGATTGTAGTGACCAGATTCTATGTATTTGTTGAAACTCATCAAATTAAGCTTTAATATTATTTATCTTACTTATATCTCAATAAACCTGAAATAAATACAAAAGTAAATATGTTGATAAGAAAATAAAAACACAGGGCAATGCCTATGGCTCAAAGGAGTAGGGCGCTGGCCCCATATGCTGGAAGTAGCAGGTTCAAACCCAGCCCTAGTCCCAGCCAAAAATTGCAAAAAAAAAAGAAAGATAAGAAAAGCACAATCTCAAAACTGTAATGCCTAAACCTAAAAAGAGATTTTTACCTGGACTACATAAAGAAGTCAAATTATTAAATAATAAATATGCAAGGAAATAAAATAGTTAAATATCAATTGCAAAAGGATACAGAATGAAAGTAAATTTCACCCAAAAATAATTTTAAAAATTTAATGAATTATATAATAGAGACATTAATAAAATAGGAACTAACAAGAAAAAATGCCAAATGTGGGTTTATGAAAGACTAATGGGAATGATGATCATAAAACAATACTAAGCACTTTTTCTAGGATGAGTTCGTGAACTTATTTGTCACACCACATATGTTCTTAGCACCTTTGTCCATGGTAAGCTCGGTATAGATAGGTGGATTTATTCTGGGTTCTGTTTTGTTCCACTGGTCCATGTGTCTGCCCCCTCTGGCTCCACATCATTTCTTGGCAACAGCATATAGATTATGCATATTCTGATTCTGATTAGAATGACACGTGACACTCCTGCTCTCAAAAAAAGTCACAGAGGTAAGAGCTACAGACAGGTAAGATGCAATCATATTACTGTGAAAAACACCACAGTAGTTGTATTCGTTGGAGTGTGGGGAAATAGAGGAGTGGAAACCAACAAACTGTGTGTAACGTCAGAGGCACTTGAGGTCGAAAGGAGTTTGTAACAGAAATAAAAGACTAAAGAGTGATTTGTACAGAGAGTAGCGCACATAATCACTGGAAAGGAAGATAAATAAGAACGCATTTGGGGTGTAGGAGGAAAGTCACTATAATTTTAACACAAAGTAATAGTAGTTTGTAAAAAGACTAGAAAAATAAGCGTGGGTAAGTTTATAAAGGAATACTTACGGGTATATATAGCCCACTAAAATGTTTGGACTTTTTACTGAGGATAATGGAAGCTCTTAAATACTATTAGGTAGACAAGCAAAATGGAGACATTTGCATTTTAGAACCATTTTTATGTCTTTACTAAGATCTATATATAGTGTGGGACAAAAGAAAAGAAGCAGTAAGAAGAGTTTGGAAGGCTGTGGGAATGTGTGTGAAAAATGATAATGGTGATACAAATAAATACGGAGCAGACGGTAAGCAGAGATGTGGATGCATGTAACAAACAGTGTAGAATTGAATCAATGGGATTTGATAATTCCTGGGTCTTCCATAGGATGACAGAGGAAACTGTGGTTGATGAGGTTTAAGATTTTCCTTTGTGTAAATCTGAGTGCAATGGTTGCTCTTTAAGAGGTTAAGCACGAGGAAAATAAATTTGGGACATGAAATGGGAAGAAGATAAATCAGATTGAGACTGGTTAAGCTAGAATTTCTCAGGAACTGCCCAAATGTCTTTTTTTAGTAGGCAGCATTTAATTCATGGCGTTAGAATTAGATTAAAGGAAATAAACTTTGCCTATGGATCAAGACGTGGGAGAAAGCAATATGGTAACTGAAGAAATCCATGTCCCCTTCACTTGGGAATCATGTTCAGAGTGAAAAGAAGATAATGTCTAAAAAGAAAAAGAAGTCAGCAGAAGTGCACAAAAGAAAAAGAAAATTTTTGCCTATTCAAAATAGAACTGAAGGAAAAATGTCCCAAAGAGGAGCATTGACAGCATTATCACCACAGATAATAAAAATAAGAAGAGGGATGAAAACTGTTCATTCAGGTAGAAAGTTAGAAAGTTCATTGGTAATTATGTCAATACCATTTTTAGCAAAATCATGCAAATGAAACCCAGACAGCAATTATTGACAAATAACGAGTAAGAAAGAAATTTATAGTAAATATTAGATTCCAATTATTTGAAGCCAGCACTGGATGGGGGAAACAGATACCAGTAAAAAGAGTTGCTGTAAAACCAAGGAGTAGACAAGTGAGCCCTGAAAAATTAGATATACATGAAATGAATTATTTTATTTGCTCACTTCAAAAAACAGAAATTTAGAATTGTTTAGAGGTCTCAGGTTTATTTTTTTTGCATACACCACACACAGACACACACACACACACACACACACAGGAATGTGTTTGTTAGATTCTTTATCAATCAAAAATTAACTTC
Organism: Galagoides demidoff; assembly: GCA_963574575.1. NCBI lineage: Eukaryota > Metazoa > Chordata > Mammalia > Primates > Galagidae > Galagoides > Galagoides demidoff. Next base: position 11,857 of record CAUYQV010117228.1, read on the forward strand.
AAATTACTTAGTGAAAAGTTCTTTGGATTTGCAAAACAATTAAAGTAACTTCTAGTTCCTTCTGGATACATACAGAAATAGAGAAAATTACTGAAATATAATTCTCAGAACACTGAACAAAGAAAAAGATGGACAGTGAACTCTAAAAGATGGGGGGCACATTAGTTGAGCCATGTGTTTGTGGCAGCTATACCCTGAGAGAGTTTCCAGTCCATGGTTCAGCGTGGAAGAGCCTGTACATTGCCTGGCAGACTCCTAGAGATTAGGGATGAACATTTCTGAGAGTTTATAGAGACCGTAACAGCAAGGTGTAGCACCAAGAGGAAACACACACACTCACACATACACACTCACACACACACACCCACACACATTATTGCAAACAACGTTTAATGCTCAGGTTGAGCCAGAAATAAACTCTAATTCGCTGAATAGTGGATAGAGCAGTGGACAAAGCAGCTGTCTTACCTCGGGAGTGAGAAATAATCAGCCCTGGACTGAGGAGGACTCCACTCACAACTACTGAACATTCAAAACAAGACCAAGACACCAAGAGGTATCAAAATGTTTTGAAGGAACTTGATCACATCTCAGAAAAATGTTCCAGAATATCCATATGATTAAAGAATATTCAGGACATAGGAGTGTAATATTCACAATGTTTGTCATCCAAAATGAAACAAAGAAACAAACAAAATTATCAGGCAATCAAAGGAGAAAAAAAAAAAAAACCAAAAAGGGAAGTGTGAGTGAATCAAACCTGTCCCCCAAATTTAAATTACCAGACAAGGATTGCAAAACACTTACAACTATGTTCCGTATACCAAAATGTTTGGTTGAAACACATATGGTATATTAAAGGTCTGAATCAAACTTCTAATGTTGAAATCTATATTATATGACATTACACATTCACTTGAGTGGAAATTCTTTTGGCTCAAAAGCAACTGTAAATTTGAAAAAACAAAAACAAGAACAAAACCTGTCAGAAGGCAACACTTTCATGAAAACGAATAAAATCCTGCAACAAATTTGTTAACAGTTATTGAAGGAACACTACTTGAACTTCTACCAGAACAGAGAGATTCCTGGATGTTCTGACTGGGATCGGCCACCATCCTCCCACTGAGGTTCAGGCATGTTCAAGTCTGTGGCTGGAAAGGGAACATTGCCACCCCCAGAGCAATCGTCAAAAACAGCAGCAAACCCAGTGCAAGCATCAGGAAAACCAACATCCCAGCTGTCTTAAGTTGTGAAACTTATTAGGCATAAATATTAAAAGCATAAATTTAGGCAAGCCAAAAATAGAAGGGGGAAATCTGATAAATGGGGCAGACACAGCGGGCCTTGATAGAAATACGCATCCCAGGTGCAGAGCAGCACAGGAGCTCAGTAGAAATTGGGAGGGGCTTCATCTAAAAGTCGCTGGATGAACATGAGCTGTCCCGTAAGGAGAGTGAATTGAAGGCAGGCCACAAACAGCCTGAGCTTGATTTCACCTTACCCAGCCACATACAGGCCCTTACGAAGAATGAAAACAGGCTCAACATGCTTCAGCATGACCTCCCACCAATCATTAGCCAGTGGCTAAACTATGCTGTCCCAGGAGTGATCCTTAGGAAGCCAGACTTAAAAATAAAAACAAGAGTTTATTTTAAAAGGTCAAGCATCAACATTACTGGCCTCAGGCTGCAGCAGAGACAGACTCTGCCTAATTGTTCCAAACAGGTTTCTGAACAAATTAACAGAAAAAGAAATGTTATCAATAACTCTCAATGCCACCATAATTCCAGATTGCCTCAACATATTATCTCAAATGTCCAGTTTTCTTTTTTTTTTCTTTTTTTAGAGACAAAGTCTCACTTTGTCACCCTCAGTAGAGCTCCGTGGCGTCACAGCTCACAGCAACCTCCAACTCCTGGGCTTAGGCGATTCTCTTGCCTCAGCCTCCAGAGTAGCTGGGACTATAGGCACCCACCACAATGCTGGGCTATTTTTTTGTTGCAGTTTGGCCAGGGCTGGGTTTGAACCCACCACCCTCAGTGCTGGTGCCCCACTCACTGAGCCACAGGTGCCGCCCTTCTTTTTTTTTTTTTTTTTTTAGACAAGAGTCTCTCAAACTGTTGCCCTGGGATAGAGTGCTGTGCCATCACAGTTCACAGCAACCTCCAACTCTTGAGCATAAGTGATTTTCTTGCCTCAGCCTCCCAAGTAGCTGGGACTACAGGCGCTCACTGGAAAGCCTGGCTATTGTTTGGTTGTAGTTGTCATTGTTGTTGACAGGCCTGGGCTGGATTCCACCTGCCAGCTCCTATGTATGTGGCCAGTGCCTTAGCCGCAGGCGCCGAGCCAAATGTCTAGTTTTCTGCAACAGCAAAATTATAAGGGTAAGAAAAAAGAAAGTGACCCCATATAGAAGGATAAAGCTAATCACTAAAACTGCCTATGTGGGGCTCAGCTATTAAACTTAGGAATCAAAGACATCAAAGCAGCTACTGTAAATATGCTCTTAGAGCTAATGAAAATCAAGCTTATAAAATAAAATTAAGATATGACAATAATAATAAGGTATAGAATATTAATAAGGAAGTATCAATTATAAAAAGGATCTAATAGAAATTATGGTTTTAAAATGATTAAAAAGGGACAAAAATAATTAAAGGAGGGCAACACAAGATTTGAGCAGGTATAGAAATAAGCAACTCCATTGGTGGTATTAATAAAAATGTTCAATCTGAGGGACAGAGGAAAAAACAGTGAAGAAATATGAAAAGACCCTCAGTGCTCTGTGGAAAGAGAAGAGGGAGAAAGGCAATAGAATAATTGAAAAATAATAGCAAAACCTTTCCAAAATTAATTTGTTTTAAATAAAAGATGACGATTTTAGTAAGACCTCCTTTCTGCATCTTCAATTTGGTCATGTCAATTACAATGTGGGGGCAGGGAAACAGCTTCCATTTTCTCACCCAGTACAGGGACCTCATGATGCAAATCACAGGAGCACTCTGTTAAACCCAACAGGAGGCATGTCATGTGAATGGGTTCTAAAAATGTGGGTGGAAGAATAATATACTAAATATAATTCCAATAATTCATTAGAATGTGTTATCTTTATTGATCTGGGTATATGCAGTGATTTGGACTTTAGGAATCTAGCTTGTATATTTGAAGGTGACTCAATAGTGTTTGAAACATTGATACTTGTACTTAAATTGTGTTAGCTTAGATCCAATTGGTTGAGATAGGAAAAATGTTCTAGAATAATGGAGAGGAGAAAATCCAAAGATTTAGGGAGACAGGTATGCTTGAGTTTATTTATCATGTGCTGTTGGTGCTCCCAAGAGACCGGTATATTTTTCTTTTTTAAAAAAATCTATTTATATATTTATTTATTTTACTTCAGATTAATATGAAGATACACATTATTTGGATCCATCCTTTGCATTTGTTGGGTCAAGTTCAAGTTGTAGTTGTGCCCTTCACCCAGGGGATGTGCTAGAGTTCCCAGTAAGACCCTTAGGTTAAGGCTGCAAATCCCCTCTCTTTCTGTCTCCTCTTTCTCCACTCCCCCAACTTGAATTTAATTTTGTTTTTCTCTCATATGGGAGTAATAGTCATTTATCTTTTGGTTTCATATTTGTGTTGTGAACATTGGATACTTGCTTTTCCATTCTTGTGATACTATGCTAAGGCATATTTTCTAGATCAAGAGTGCAGTTATTGACAAAAATATTCTCCTCACACAATCCTACCTCACTGTGATGAAGAACATCTGTAACAACACCACAGCTCACAGGGCTAACTGAGAAACACTGAGACATTTTCTCTAAGCCTGGGAACAGGTAATTTCCACTCTTCTGTTTGTGCAAGGGTTCGCAGCAAGTATAATTAATTAAATCTTTAAGTAAATAATGACTGTGTATATTAAGGGAATACATAAAGGTCCTTATTGGTGACAACAGTTCCTTTTAAAAATTCTTAGTAAGCCACAAAATGCAAATTAAACTAATAGATTAGTAGCCCACAGAAATAAAGTTACTCTGAAAGATCAATCTATTTCTATACCCTAGCAACAAACTGCATATTGACATACATATATATGTGTATGCACTGACAGTCCCATCAAAACCCTAAAATTTTTAAAGACATGTTTAATAAAGTATACGCAAGCCCAATACGCCAAAAATTTTTAAAAATTGCTAACAAAAGTTAAAGATATCCTGAATTAAATAATAAGTATACTGCATACATGAATTGGAGGATTTGGTACTGCTAAGATGCCGATTCTCTCTAAAATAATTTAGAGACTTCTTAAGAGTGGAGGAGGAGTGAAAATTATAGGGCATGTTAACATCTCTCTATATAGAAATATTAATGTTATTTAATTTTATTCTAGATATTATATAACAAGAGTATGATTTTTCCAAAACTCATCAAAATGTACCTTTAAATTTGGTTTATTTTATGGTACTAAATCGTCTAATTAAGCTGATTAAAACAGTATTATAAATCAAAGCAATTAAAGATTTAGGTAACTAAAATCCAAGTTATAAAACAGTTCTGGCTCAACTTGAATATACATATAATATCATTCTTATATCCACACTAATTATATACTTGCTTTCATTCTTACTTTAACTGCACAAATGTATTCTCAAAACTCTAAATTATTTTTCATTTCGGTGAGCTTTATAAAAAGAGAATAATTGCACAAACATTCATTCTGTTCCTTTTCTTTCATTCAATACCACACTTGCTCGATTCATCCCATCGAACATATAGCTATAATTTGTTCCTGTTTATTGCTACATAGAATTCCATTGTGTAAATATCAAAATAAGAAAATTCATTCTTTTGTTAGTCCCTGAAATTTTCTTTTGTTTGTCCTCTATAACAATGACAACTGAGAATCCTCGAATAGCCAAAGGCAGACCTTTCATTTGATCCCACAATCCCCAAGTATTTACCCAGAAGAAAAAAAATAATTCTACCATAATGACCTTTGCACTAGCATGATTTTTTGCAGAAATAAAAGGAAACAGTCCCATCTACCACTATGTAAGAAATATGAACAGAACCTTCTCCGATGAAGACAGACGAATGGCTAACAAACATTTGAAAAAGCACTCATCATCCTTGATCATCAGAGAAATGCAAATCAACAGGACCCTGAGATCTCACCTAACTCCAGTGAGCATGGTTCACATCACAGACTCTCACAGCTGCAGATGCTGGCGTGGATGTGGAGAGAAGGGAACACTTTTACACCACTGATGGGACTGCAAATGTTTTTTTTGTTGTTGTTGTTGTTTGTAAAATGATTTGGAGAATTATGAGAACCCTGGAAGGCAGGTGTGTTCCTCCAGAGAGGATTTGCCTTTGTCTGTTACAGACTGGAGGCGTCACCAGTCCAGGAAAAGGTTAACTGCGAGTTACAACGTGAATGTTTTCAACATGAAATTTGGATTGAAAAATGTATCTTCGGTTGACCTTGTGGTTGCAGAGGTCTTTTGCTCACTTTCTCCTCCTGCTCCCTGTCAAGCAGCTCTTCTCTCTCTGGTGTGGGATTAAGGGACCAGGTTTCCCACTAATTCACTTTTCCACATAACCTTTATACAGTGTCAGTCACACCTTTTTAATAGATTGTTAGTTTTTCAAGGAGGTCATGAAATCCTATGTACAATGTCAGCAAGACAGCCAAACATTTTGAAGCTAAATCAACATTATACCTCATTTTATCAATCTTTCCTTTCATCTTCAGTTAGATTTTTTTCATAAAAATTTCCAGAATTTTAGAAATGTATTTTGTGTTGTTTTCCCAGCATTTGTATATGCTTTCCTGACAAATATTTAGCACATTAAGTGTAAGAAATTGAGAACACATTTTTTTTTAAGTTCACCTGAGCAGGTAATTTATAAATACATAAGACTTTTAATATTACTTTATATGGTTTGGTACTAGGTTTGACTAACTTCTCAAATATACATACCAAACTCAGATCTATCCCAAACAATGACTATGATTAGCTTCCAAGAAGAAATAATTAGTTTACTCTTGAATAGCTGTTTTGTGATCTGCTGTTGTTGTTGATGGTAAAATGATTTTTTTCTCTTTAGCATTAATTTTTTATGTTTGTTTATTTTTCGTTTGGTCATAAATGTGGCCCTTAGTTACCAGTGTCCTCAATTTAAAAAATAGTTTCCGTCCCCTTATAAAATTCCCAAATGAAGCATTATTTTAAATTTTGTTATAAGATGGTAGGGTTTTTCTTAGGAACCATATGTGTATCATACAGGTTTGTGAACCTACTGGCGAGGGCTGGAGTCCAATATAAGTTAACAAATGATTAGAAGAAAAGAAAATGGTGGCATTGCCAAAATAAAAATAATTTACAAAAACAACTTCACATAAACGTCAATCAAACATTAACACTTAAAAACAGTTGGCAAAATTGTAAGCATTTCCTTGTGAGAAATTTACATTTTTCTGAGATTATAAGAAAGTAGTTCATCTGAAAGCAGTTAATTTCAAAACGTGAATGATCTATGAATTGCATATTTAAAATGTACTGAGTATGAGTGTATCTATACATTAAATCAGAAACAAAAGAGAAAAATGATTACCTTCTGAGTGCTACTGTATTCACTAAGTGTTAGTCTTGCTTTTTCTCTTTTCTTCTTCTGAGGCATGCACTTTGTCTTTATCCTGCATCTAGCTATCCTACGCAATTATGAAGCTAAAATCAAAGCATAAACATATTAAAGAATATAAGAAGCAGTATCCCTTTTTATTTCACATTAAAACCAGGGCAGACCTAAATGATATATCTTTGCTTATAGTAAAGAAAGAGCAACTGCTGTAACTTAATTAGCTTGCCCTTCTCACCAGCAGCCTGAATTAGGGCACCACTAATTAATGTTGTATTATTCCAAGGGCCAAATAAAATTGCTCTATCTTATTTGAATTTAACCTGAAATGATATGCCATGAACTCTGCAATTTTAAGAACTTAAGAGGCTCAAATTTTCAAATTCAGCATCTTTTCAGAGCATTCTGAAAATAGTATAAATGCAAATTTCTCACTTTAGAAAATACCCTGCATTCCCTTAGTAACTGAACTGTATTTTTCTTTAACGAATAAAAAACATTAACTCTAAATTTTCTGGTATTTATAATACTTCTGTGTAGGCACATCTACTGCTTAAATGCGGTATCACATATCACAAAAAGTATGCCTTATGGACCTTTTTCTTTTTTTCCTAATCAGGATTCTTTAGTGTTTGTTTATTTATCGTGTGCCCCCAAGACAATTGCTCTGTGTGGAGCACATAACAGAGAAGAAAAAAGGTTGGACCCCACTGCTTACTCCACAGTAGAGCACTGAACAGAGTGTGCTGTTCACAAATGATTGGTAAGTCCGAAGCGACTAATGAGGAAGTCATGGTGTTTTAAATAAATAAATAGAGGAAGGAAGAAAGGAAAGTGCAATGGAAAAGATAGTGGCAGGTATATGACAGAGCATCTTTGCCCTGTGTACAAAGTTCCAATAAACATTTCTTCTTGTGTTCAATCATGTATGAACAGTATGCTTTTCTGCAATTAAGAGCTCGAAACTGAGATATAACAACTCAGGAAAGGTAAAATGGTGTTAGAGTTAAATAAATGAGCCCGGAGAGTTTGGGAGTGGTGAAGGAATATGGAATAGAAAGGGAAACACAAAATAGAATATGAAAGAAAGGATGCAGTTAAAACACTTAAAGTAAGGCATTTGAAGTCAGACCAGTGGACTGGAATACCTAAGTTGTAACTTTCTAACTTTTCACAAGTTAATTAATGTCCCTATTTCCATGTGCTTGTGTTTTCTGACTTTAACATGTGGATACTAATTGTACTAGGAGATAGAGGTTTTTGGAAAATTAGATGCATTAACATGTATATTCCCAGTGTTTGCAAAACTGTCTGGCACATTGTAAATTTACTTGTAATATTTAAATTAAGCAAGACTTTTACTCCCAGGTCTGAACAATTAATCTTGGTAAGATTTTTTTGTTTTACATTAAAGATCATGAAATATGTATAAAGTATATTTGGGGGTTAATTGTCATGTGTGAATTTAGTTGTAGTGTTCTTACATAGATATACGAGTCTATACAATAATGGCTGGATATATTACAGACTGTTTTGTCTGCAATATATCCAGCCATTATTAACACTACTTTTCCTATTACAAGGTTAAATATTTATTTCATGGCCTAATTGTTCGTGATTATCTTCTTCCTCAATTTATTTGCCATGTTACCACTGCAGCTTACGCATTTTTCATACATGTGTATAGGTGGGTCAATATGTTTGTTACCAGATAAGCACCACACTCTTAATTACTATGACTTTTTTAAGAAAATCTTCTAGCCAATTTGATAAGCTTTCCTAGCTCTGCTTTTCCTTTTCATAATAGTCCTAATTAATTTTTCTGATTTTTTTACACTTTTAGTTGATGTTTATTATAAGACTTGTATGCATATTTGTTATGAGGTTAAAGAATTTCCTGTTACTAATTTATCAAGTTCATGCCTACATAGTTCGGATATCAAGTAAAATAAATTCTGTAATAGAATAATGTAAAAATAGATTTCAAAATGAAAGCTAGATAAAATCCTCAAATCTTGTGTCTTTAAAGACATCAAATAGCTGTTGAACCCACAAGACCCAGAATGACTAAGTTTCTAGAGATCAAACTCTACAGAGGTGAACCGTGATCTACTGTGATCACCTGGGCTTTGTTTGATTGTTATCAGTGTTTCTTAATTGTTTTATATTTTTCTATCCACCCTGATACTTGAGCTATGACTAACCTTAAATTGTACCAGGTTTCTCAGTTGTTCTCAGAGGAGCTTGTCACTGCCAAGAATGCAGACAAGTCTGAGATTGTATCCTTCTTGGAGGCTAACCAATTAGCTTATAATACTTTCATAGATCCTTGCAGAAGACAGGAGCTATATGGGTCAGAAGCAAATAACTTTATAACTTGTGAACAGAAGAAGCACCATGCTTGTTTGCATTGATTTCCCTTACTCTCCTTCCCTAAACTAAAAGAGGTAATTTATATCTGGACCAGATGTATGCTGTCTATGCAGTGGGTTTGTAGAGGTGAAAAACACCAAAGTTAGTAAACTCTCAGTCTTATAAGTGAAACCTGTTTATTCTTTCTTGAATAGAGACATTTTTATTATTCTGGAAAGTAAGCAAATGGTCCCTAGTGAGGGGACAGAGTTGGCTTTTTCTTCATTATCTTGGTGAATCATCCATTACTGCTCAAACATAAAAACCAAACCAAACAAAAAAAGTGACAACTATATAGAGAATTGTCTCCTAATTTTCATGCTTCAGAATTTACCTGTTGGCAGGCAAACTCAATTCTGTTACACTCAAGAAAAGTTATAATTATATAGACTACGTAATTTTTTTTCTCCTTGATAGTATAGGAGTTATATTTCTTGACAAATTTTATATCCTAAGCTGAAACAAAACATTATTATCAGACTTTTACGTTTAACCTTTCTAGTAAGTATCTAAGTTTATGTCTCCAGGACACGCTTTGCTCCTTACATATGTATTTAGAAGTGTGTTTGAATATGAATTTATGCAAACATACATTTATAGATTATGTGCGTCTATTTTAAAATGCAAAGATCTAAAAAAAACCAGAAATAAATGTTACAAAGATGAAAAGTCCTCCTTCAATGAGTTCAAGTACAATGTGACTTTAATAAAAATGTCATCTGAACATTTTTTTTTTTTTACTTATACGTTACAAGTAAAAACAAAATACAATCATAGGTTTACCTTGTATATATTTTTAAGGTCATAAAAGTTTCAAAAAAAATATAAGAGAATACCTTGTGAAGAAAATACTTTCATGTATTTAAAATGAATTTAAAATATTCATATCTGCATTTCATAAGTAATAAATATTTGAATTACATATAAATTAAAAATGTCTCTTCTGGCAAAACTCCTATACAAAATGTTCAAAGACAAGCAATGATATAGAGAAAAATATTTGCTAGAACTAATATAAAGATTTTGATGTGAATAGATTCTGGTAAGCACTACACATTAATTTTGAAAACAATTCAATACATACAGGTAAAAATACAACACACATTTTAGATGAGATATGTAAATTGTCATTCAACATGAACATCTCCCAACTTTACTCAGCATCATGTTAATGTATATTAAAACAGGAATGAGATATCATTTATGCCCCCATTATATTGCCAAAATATAAAAATCAATATATCTGTTATTTTAAAGCTCAACTGGGTACCCTCATGTTCAGTATATAAATGCAAATTTGTAAGGATTTTTAAAGAGGAAATTTTTATTTTATTTATTTATTTATTTTTGTTACACAGAGTCTTACTTTGTCACCCTCAGTGAAATGCCACGGAGTCATAGCTCACAGCAACCTCAATCTCCTGGGCTCAAAAGGTCCTTTTGTCTCAGCCTCCCAAGGAGCTGGGACTACAGGCATCTTCCACAATGCCCAGCTATTTTTCTTGGAAATGGGGTCTTGCCCTTGCTCAAACTGGTCTCAAACTCCTGAGCTCAAGCACTCCACCTTCCTTGGCTGCCCAAAGTTCTAGGAATACAGGCGTGAGCCACTGCACCCAGCCTTTAAAGAAGAATTTTTACAACATTTATCAACATTTTTAATTACTATTAAATAAGTGCTGGAGACAATTGAAGAAAAATGTCATATTCCTCCGGATTTTCAAAAAATGATAAACCTAACAGAATTAAAGTATGACAGATATATAAAGCAATGGAATTATTTCTATACTGTTATGAAAAGATAAAGGGTGTAATCATTTTGGTTGAAAATTTGCCACCACATAGCACATCTGAAGATACTAATATTCTAAGCCCTAGCAATTCCATTCTTTATGATATATCATACATTCATGTACCAGAAGGTATCCAAGAATGTTGAAAGCAACATTATTCATAACATAATTGTACAAATTAATTTTAGGAGGTGCATAAAATAGATTGCTATAAAATAATGGAAATAAGCTAACTACAATTGTATATTACCAGATGTCATGAGCCTTAGAAACATAATCTGGAGTGAAAGATGTAAGACGCAACCTGATTCTATCTATATAAATTTTTAAGAATGATTGAAGGGAACTCTATTGACATTTTAATTGGGCATACTTATATGGAGAGCCAAGCTTCAAAAATAATAAAGAGCAGAAATGTCATTAATGTCAAGATATTGGTGAATGTAGGACAGAAGTATGTCTTGATGAAATAGATAACACAAGAAATTTTTAATGAACCACTATTCTTAAAAAGGCACATATATGTTTTTATAGCCTCTTAAATGTGATTGAGGTATTTTTCAAAATAAAGATGGTATGAAAGGTGAGAAAATATGTCACAATCAAATAGCTAGAAATGTAAATATCTAGTAATGAGATTGCAGGATCAAATGGAAGGTCTACCTTTAGCTCTTTAAGGATTCTCCATACTTCTTAAGAGGCTGTATTAGTCTGCAGTCATTTCACCATAAGGACATTTACACTAGAGTGTTTATCACAGCTCAATTCACAGTTTCCAAGGTGTAGAATCAGCTGAAGTGCCATCAACACACGAGTGGGGTGGTTGACAAAATTAATAAGTAGTATATATACACCACGGAATACTAGTAAGCCATTAAAATAATGGTTACTTTACATCTTTTGTATTAACCTGGATGCAGATGAAGAACATTCTCCTTAGTAAAGTATCACAAGAATGGAAAAGCAAGTATCCAGTGTACTCAATACTAATGTGAAACCAATAGAAAAACAACCATATGCTCACACAACAGAAAAGTACAATTAAATTCAAGTCGGGGGGCAAAGAAGGGAGGAAAGTGGGGGACTGATAACCTGTCACCTACTGGGCACAATGTCAGGGTATGCAGCACACCCCTGGGTGAGGGGCTCAACTACAACTTGGACTTTCCCTGAAAATGCAAACAATGTAACCTAATTGTTTGTATCCTCATATTAATCTGAAATTTTAAAAAAATAATTGGCTGGAAGATGAGAATTTAATTAGTATTAATTCAGATGGCTACTTAAAATTTGGAAAGAATCAATGTTTTCATCCTCAGAAGTAGGAATTTTATGACAATCGTATGTATTTGTTTGCTGGGAGCATTTTATGGAAATTGCATGGGATTACTTTTCTTTAATAAAATTGCAATTTGCAAACATCTGCACATTCTAAAGTTTTCATCCTGGACTACTACAAAACTGGTCTCACTGTCACTATTTCTGGCAATCTTTTCTTCACTCATCTGAGGAGATCTTTAAATATTAAGGGCTATGATCACTGCTCATAGAATTAATGTTACCTTTAGAAAATATATATGTTAATTTTTACTGTTTCTCAGAAAGTTCACATATGGTTTCTCTCTCCAGAAAGAGGGGGTGGAGAAAGAGAGAGAGAGAAAGGGTAGGAGTAAAGAAAGAAAAGGATGAGAAGAAGAAGGGACATGAATGGGTGGGACAAATTGAAAAGAAAAGAGGACTCAGAAGAATATTTATATTATACCCTTGGCTCTGTGCCTATGGCTCAAGTGGCTAAGGCACCAGTCACATACACCTAAGGTGGGGGGTTGGAATCCAGCGCAGGCCTGCTAAACAACAATGACAGCTGAAACAAACAAACAAACAAAAAAAAATAGCCAGGTGTTGTGGTGGGTGCCTGTGGTCCCAGCTACTTGGGAGGCTGAGGCAGGAGACTCACTTGAGCCCAGGAGTTGGAGTTTGCTATGAACTGTGATGCCACAACGCTTTACCCAGGGGGACAGCTTGAGGCTCTGTCTCAAAAAAAAAAGAAAAAAAAAAGAATATTTATACCCTAATGAAATTGTTAAGGTATTGTTTTGGGAGAATTATGTTTATAAAGAAATTATATACCAAATAAAAAATAATTAAAACTAGTTTTGAAATTTTGGATATTTGAGAGTCAACAATGGAGAAAAACAGAATTGTTTCCTAAACACTCTTTATTTCAATTTATACATAAACTTTTTTATTTTTTTATTTCAGTTTAATATGAGGGTACATATGACTAGTTTACATAGCTTACATAGCTTGCTTCTATAAAGTTAAAGTTAAAGTTGTATTTGCATCCCTCACCCAGGAGGTGTGCCATATATGTGTGCACTGTACCCATTCTGTAGAAACTTACCCCAAAGTATCTCTTTTCCGAAGGAAGACAAATAATATGCATGCTCTTGTTCACACTGTCCTGTTAATATGATCTTTCTCTCAAAATAAAGGGTAGCTTCCAGAAACAATGCAGCATGTTGTCCAATTGCTGTCAGAATGAACAGCTCAATGACAACTATTTCAAAATCAGAATTGTTGATATTGGCATCTCTTCTGTAACCAGATGAATAATACCAAACCAGACTATTCATGAGATTAAACTGTATTTTCCTTTCACAATCAGAGGTGGTATTTTGTTTCTTCATACTAGGAAACACATGGAAATGCAATTTAAATGAAAAATAAGTAAGTGTCCAAGTCCTTATTTATTGCATGTTTGTTAGTTTTTGTTTTTATGTTAACTTATTTCCAACCCCTAAGACATTCAAGGCTTCTTTATCAAAACATGATTTCTATAGATTATAGTGCTGGATTCCAAAGTTTGATTTTGGAACCGATGTGATTATTTTAGCCTCAAGTCGATGTATTCCTGGTCTGCCCTGGCTTCATTTGGCATCCACAGACCACGTCTGCACAATTGAAGTTTCCTGTTAATCTGTTTCTATTTTTACCTGTGTATGATCATAATATACCCTGCCTGCCTCATTCATCTCTCTATTTCCATCATCCATAATTTATTGTGACTCTGATGTCTATGTCTTTGAATCTGATTATATTTGTATGTTTCATTGACAATTCACTCAAAATCTTTTTTTGTATGTAGCTTGGCATTTATCAGAGCTCACATTTTTAAATAACCTCATGAATGAAGGGCACGGGTAAGAAAAGTGAAACATGAGGCTGTGAAAACTTGTAGGGTCTTTTCCTTTAGAAATGAGGCTATATTTGTATTTAATGTATTTTGGACACCTAGAATTAAATTGAGATTTTCTACATGGAACAGTCTCAGGGAAGGTGAATCAACATTTTCAGAGCTCGTTGGGTACATTAATTGAAATATTGACATATTTATCAAACAGATCAACAAATCAAAACAGCTTGATACATTTTTTTCCCTGTGTTTAAGTCATTTGCATGGAAATCTGTACATTCCTTTAAGGTGGAAACAAATTCTAATTCGTCTTTTTCTCTGCTCTAAAATCTAGTACTTTAACCTAGAGCCATTTGACCCATTATTTCTAAGGACTGTCATTATTATCAATCATTCTGCCCACATTATTGAGCTCTATAATGTGCCAAACCCATGTTTTGCATGCTTTAATTAATTGACCATTCATGGGCATGTCATTAAGTAGGTACTCTTACCTATACAATTATATAGAGAATTTTAAATATAATATGTTGGAGTTAAATATTTTATAAAATGTGACTGAATAGAATGCTTGCACATTAAAATGTAAAATGAAAAAAAAAGTAGTGAATGTGAATTTCCGAAAGAGAGTGAGAGGCATTTTTTAACAATACTGAGTTGACTGGGCAAAAAATGGGAAAGGATGAGCTATCATTATCCCTTTATTAAAGTAAGTCTATGGGACGTTGGCCAAAAGTCAGAATAATGAGGTGGTAATAAGGAAAAGTTACTCTGACCTTCTTCCTTATTGTACTTTGTCCTGAACGTGTGATATTTATCTTTTCTGTGAGAGTATGTGTATTATGAGTTAGATTTTATTTTAAAACCAATGAAAATAATAATTTTGTTGATGAACTGTAATGTTACTTATTTTAACTTTTTAAATTTTATATTGAGATGAGGATACAAATGTTTAGGTTACCTTATTTTCATTTCTAAGATAAAGTTAGTTGAGCCCTTCGCCCAGGAGGTGTGCTGAACATCCTCACGTTGTGTACTTTAGTTGGGAACCCACCAATCATCCACCTCTCCCACTTCCCGCCTCCTGTCACTAGAATATACTTGTGTTTTTCTTTCACATGGGCATGTAGTTATTTATATATTAGGTTCATATTAGTATTGAGTACATTAGACCCTTGCTTTCCATTCTTATAATACTTTACTAAGAAGAATGTGCTGTAACTCCATCCAGGTAAACACAAAAAGGTAAAGTCTCCATCTTTTCTTATGACTGAATAGTACTCCATGCTATACATAAGCCACAGTGTCTGTATCCATTCATGGGATTTTAAATGAATAGATACTCAATTTGCTATATTGATTCATTCAGTATATTAAGGAACAAAAAAAGTTAGAATATGTCCAAAAAAGGATGATAATGTTAGAAATGAGGTGACAACAATTAATGCTGAGAAAATCTGTATCATCTTGCAAATATTAGAGACTATAATATATTTTTGAATAAAGCCAATTTTGAAAAGATAAGATTTTGGACTTATTTCATATGTACGTTATCAAAAACGGTTTGCCTAATTGCTAAATTCACATATTAAATATTTGAAAATTCTATTTAGAAGTAACAAAATTAATCCAAAATGGAGGTGTGTTTTCTCCAAATCAATTTCTCCAACTTTTGAGTCATATTTCTCTTCTTATGTAATTGAAGGAAAGAAATCTATTTTCAGCTGTTATGTCAATTACCCATGTTTATTCATCTTATAGCAAACAGCTATTTAAATAAACTTATCACAAGTACTCTTATTCAGAAGATATATATATATATATCTTAGTCAATTGAAGAGGACACAGGATTTGTTAATAATTACACCACTAGGTATTAAGCATTATTTGTCATTATCATTTGGTCTTTGTTAAGCTAGTTACTATTATTGGGTTTCACTTTCTTCACTTACATAATTCAGGGATATGGAGCATTGAATACAATATTTTATAATTTCACAAATTATTTAGATTTCCACGTTCCCCCAAATTTATTAATCACTCACACACATACCATATACATCTTTCCACACAAAGATCACGGTTTCATCACGCACTGAGATGAGACATCTCCTGTCTCAGTGACAGAGGCCTTAATAAGTCTCGGTGGCTTCATTATGTACTCAGTTAATTTGATCATGCCTTGCGATTGACAGTTTTATAGTAAAAATCTATTTATCAGTTGTTTTATCAGGCGAGGCTCTTTAGGGTTGAGGATTGAGGGTTTTTTAATCAATATTAGATAACCATCCATTAACCAATATTTGTGCTTATCCTTTCCTGTAAATATTGACATTAATTTGACTTGCCTTTTATTTGAAGTAAGACCTTTTCAACTATTAAATTTCAATACAAAATACCCTTTAGCAATTACATTGTAGAAGTCTATTTAAAGTAACAAAGGATTTGGGGCACCTTGTAACATGCACAGGTATCAAGTTTAGCTACATAAACATAATTTTATCCTGCTTAGTTACCTAGTTATCGGTAAATCTCTCTATACGCACATTTACAAATGTTATTTTATGGTTGAGATGCTTCTTCATACTTTTGTTAACATCCTGGTAATTAAAGTTTCATGCAATTTTTTTAATCCATGAAAGAGCCTCACTTCCTTTACTAATTTCCATGAATTTGTATTTTGGAACTATAAAGGCAAAAATATGTTGCATAAACCATTATAAATGAGGGTCTGATGTACTTCTGAATATCAAATGAAAATATACAAAGTTAAAGATAATATAAATGGCAAATACTATTGTGTTTTTTAATGTACTATCTTTAAAAAAACATATAAATGTATTATTTGTGAAAGTGATTTCTTTGCTTCCACTATTGTTCCATTTTAGTCTCTTCTTAATATGCCATGCTGATGCTTTCTCATTAAAACTCCAATCCAGGAAGAGGTGGAGCATGATGGGAGACAGGAAGGAAGGACATTTAGCTCAGCTCTCCTGGAACAACAGGTGAGAGTGAGTGGGCTAGGTCAATCCTGGCATGGAATATTGGTGTGAAGTGGCAGTTTGGGGTGTGCAGTGAGGAAGACTGCCAGGAAAAGTTCTGCCCACGGCTGCAGTTGCTGCTGGCAGCAACCAGCCCCACCACGGAGGATTGCACTTCACAGTTTGTGGGGAAACTAGGTATTGTGTGGAAAGATTGGTGAAGTGTGAACTCTCAAGAGGAATCAGGCGGCCAGAGTGGGGTGCTGTCTGGTGTGGCACCACCTCAGATAGGCAGCAGGAGAGACACTCAGACAGGAAAGATCCTGGATAGGAAGAGGTCATTGTTTTGCAATTTAGGAGACGGTTGTCTCAGCAGATTTGACTCTCACCTTCAGACAGTTGTCCTACACTTGGAACTAGACCACAACATCCTGCACTTCATGGGAACAGTTACTGGGAGAATTTGGGAAACCTGCCTGTGAAGACTTTTTGAGATCGGTGGAATCAACAGTTCAGCAGGGTCTAGGCACCAAACATATAATCAGGCAAACACCAAGAACATTTAAGCCAGGAGATAAGTACAAGCCTAGTAACCGCTGATGGCACCACCTATTGTCCAGAAAGTATATTGCAACATAAATATATTCCTACTGAATTCAATCCCTAGGGCATATATATATATATATATATATATACAGACGCACATATATATGTAATTTCGTTGCCTTTTTTTCTCTCTTTGCTCATTCTTTTTTCTTTTTTTCCTGTTTTCTTTCTTTTAGTAGTTATTGTTAAAAAATGTTTTAAAATTATTATTTTTGTTTGTTTTTCCCTGCTTCCCCCCAATCTCCTTTTTTTGACAGAGTCTCACTATGTCGCCCTCAGTAGAGTGCTGTAATGTCGCAGCTCATTGCAACCTCTAACTCCCTTGGGATGAGCAGTTCTCTTGCCTCAGCCTCCTAGGTGACTGGGGCTGCAGGTGCCCGCCATAGTTCTTGGCTGTTTTTTGGTTGTGGTTGTCATTGTTGTTTGGCCCTGGGCCATGTTTGAGCCCCCCAGCTCTGGTGTGTGTGGCTGGTGCCCTGGCTACTGGACTGTGGGTGCCAAACCCTCCCCTTCCTCTTATGGTTGCTGAGAGTGCTTACATTAAATTGTTCAATGTTTTTTTTTGAGTGTGTGTGTGTTTTTGGTTTTGATTGTTTGTGTGTCTGATTGTTTTTGTTTGTTTGTTTGTCACAATGTGCCTTGTGTTCTGCTAAAACCTTGGGTTGGTTATTTTCCCTAACTCCAATTTTTACCTGCAACAAAACCAAAGGGGAGTGGGGGATGATAACCACCTGAAGCCAGCTTTCAACAGAATCTCCTGTCCAGAGGGAGAGATAATGGCCAGAAAGAACCCAACAAAACTGAAGGGTGGGAGCCAAGCTAAGAGAAGAGATTGATAATTGCATGTCTTCTCTGCCAAGACAAGCTGCAACTCCAAGTAAACAAATTTCAGGTACAGAACCCACTCCAAATAGGATGTGTGTCCATCCCTTTCTCCAAGAGAGTTGCTTGCTTGCTGTGAGATCTCTCCTACTGAGCAGTGAATTGAGGTCTTCTTCTCTCACCCCATGGGAACTAGTTGCTGGAAGCTGAGACTCCTTCTTCAGAGAGTCCCTGCTGTGACCCTGGGCATTTTCCTGTCTGACATGAAGGTTGAACAAATATTTTCCATGCCACTTTGAACTCCCAGTCCATCCTTTCCCCTGGCCTGGCAGTCTAGAAGCCCAGCACCTAAGAGACCAGAACGTTGGTGGTTCCTTGTTAAGACTGGGTATTGCATGGTCTGAGGTAGTGCAGCTAGACTGTAACTGTGAATCCAGTAACAGTGCAGAAAGGCATGGGGGGAAGGTGTCTGGCTTGGCTCTGAGAAACAGCAACTCAGCAGTAGGTGGAGGCTTGGGTCTCCCTACAATGGGGGAGGCCTGAGAACTATTGATGCCTGATAACCTGAGTGGAGACATGTCCCACCTACCAGCAGCATTAATAGAGCGATTCTGCCAGGGTCAAATTTCAGAGAGACACTTCCCCAGTTCTGTGGACTGCCAGAGGGAGCTAGATCTCACATTGCAGGGATACTAGAGGAGCAGTGTGGCAGGGGCAGATGATAAATATAGACTCAGGGTGAAGGGGTGGACAGCTGTAATCCAGGCAAATGGAAACCAGAAAAAAGCAGGGGTGGCAATTTTATTTGCAGATACATGAGGCTTTAAACCAACAAAAGTAAGGAAAGACAAGGATAGTCACTTCATATTTGTTAAGGGAAACACTTACTATGATGAGATGTCAATTATTAACATTTACGCATCCAACCAGAATGCTCCTTAATTTATAAGGGAGACCCTAACAGACATGAGCAATTTAACATCTTCCAGCTCCATAATAGTTGGAGATTTTAACACTCCTTTGGCAGTGTTGGATAGATCCTCCAATAAGAAACTAAGCAAAGAAATTTTGGACTTAAACTTCACCATACAACAATTGAATTTAATAGACATTTACATAATATTTCATCCTAACAAAACTGAATACACATTCTTCTCATAAGCCCATGGAACATCCTCCAAAATCGATCACATCTTAGGTCACAAGGCTAACCTCAGCAAATTTAAAACTATAGAAATTATTCCTTGTATTTTCTCAGATCATCATGAAATAAAAGCTGAACTCACAAATAATGGGTATCAACAAACTCATGGACATGAAATAACCGTATGCTGAATGACAGCTGGGTCATAGATAAGATTAAGAAGGAAATTGCAAAAATTTTGGAATAAAACAATAATGAAGACACAAATAATCAGAACCTGTGGGATACTGCAAAGGCAGTCCTAAGAGGGAAAATAATAGCGTTGCAAACCTTCCTCAAGAGAAGGGAAAGAGAGGATGTCAATAACTTAATCGAACATGATAAGCAACTGGAAAAGGAAGAACATTCCAACCCCAAACCCAGCAGAAGAAAAGAAATAACTAAATTAGAGCAGAATTAAATGAAATTGAAAACAAAAGAATTATTAAAAAAATCAATGAATCAAAAAGTTGGTTTTATGAAAAATTCAACAAAACTGATGAACCTTTGGCTAATCTAACCAAAAATAGAAAATTAAAGTCCCTAATATCGTAAGTCAGAAATGACAAAGGCAAAATAACAACAGACACCTCAGAAATTTGAAGAATCCTTACTGAATACTACATAAAACTTTCTTCTCAGAAATATAAAAATCTGAAAGAAATTGACCAATACTTGGAAGCACGCCAACTTCCTAGACTTAATCAAAAGAATTTGAAATCCTGAACAGACCTATATCAAGTACTGAAATAAAATCAACTATATGAAATCTCCAAAAAAAGAATAGTCCAGGACCAGATGGCTTCACATCAGAATTCTACCAAACCTTTAAGGAGGTACTAGTACTTATATTATTCTATACAGTGAAGGGAGAATACAGATACTTTGCTTTCAGCTGTCTCTTTAAGTACAAGTGTATTCAGCTGTGTTTTACATTGTTATGTCACTGTGCTGATTAAAATTAAGTTGTATATTCAAGGAAATAGTATTTTAAAAAAACTCTCCTAAATTCTTCAACAACCTACTAAAATTACCAAATAGATATTTCTAAAAGTCTGTAAAGTTTTATCAACCAATAAAATGTTAAATAAAAACAACTATTTTTTAAAATAATGATAAATTTTAAGTTATGAAACAGTATATAGATAATTTGTTTTATTTTTATATATTCTCTGTCTATATGTAAATTATTACATTTACTTGTCTCAGATAAATAACTTAGACAATTTTAAAAAGTTGATGTAGCATTGTGATATTGATAAATTCGAATCACTTTTAACATAAACAAGTTAGAATGAATAAGTACAGTATAGAAGATTTTTATGGCAGTGAAAATACCCCAGATGTTACTAGAATGGTGGATATATGGCATAATGTATTTGTCCAAACCCATAGAATGCACAAGACCAAGGGTGACTCTAACATAAACTATTTATGTTTAGGAATGGGGAGTAATTGGTGGGACCACACCTACGGTGCATCTTACAATGGTCCATGTGAAATTTACTTGGTGTAGAATATAAATATCTTAGCACAATATCTAAGAAAATGCCGTGAAGACAATGTTGACCAGTTTGATGAAAGCATTTCAAATTGTAAGTAAACCAGCACATCGTACCCCATGATTGCATTAATGTACATAGCTATGATTTAATTAAAAAAAAAAGAATAGGTATAATGCCTGGATGTTAGTGAACCAGCTATGGTTTATTACTTATAATAAATGTACCACTCTTTTGCAGATGCTGACAATGGCGGGAGGAGCTACATGTGTGGGAGCAGAGGCTGTATGGGGAATCTCTGGACTTTCCTCTCAATGGCTCAGTTTTTCTGTGAACCTAAAACTGCTGTGATAAATATAGCTTATAAGAGCAAAGAAAAAAATGTTGTCATGGAATTGCAATGTTGATGATTCCCAATCAGCTCCAGCATAAAGAAAATTAGCATGTTTTTCCATTTAATTTAAACCCAGAGCATTGTTCTATTATTAAATCTTAATTAAATTATGATTATAAATTATAAATGAAGTAATTCAGTGAGGTCAATTTTAATTTTTCACTCCTTTGTTTCAAGTAATTTCTTCTTGTAACTGAATTGTTATCTCAATTGCTTTTAATTTTCCATCAAGTGAAACAAAAAGAGGTGAATTCAATATGTTATCTGATCTGATGAGGCATACTTTTCTGGAAGAAGTAGAAACATGAATAAGTTTTGAGCTTGACTGAATTCTTTCTATTCCAGTATAATCTTGATTTGCATTTTAAAATTACACATTAGAGTATGATTATTGATAAGAATAATCAGTATTTTCCAAAAATGTTTTGAGAACCTTTACAAATTGAATATACTGTCCTGCATTCAGATATCCACTTATCTCTTTGTGTGTATGTGTGTATGCATGTCACAACTAGCATTTTGCTCTGCACAAAAATAAAGACTAGATTTCAAGGATCTAACACTAAGTGGAAAGATAGCAAAATATTCCAAACTTTACTGTGAGTGGTTACATTGGAAAGTGCTAGGCGAATATGTTAAAAAAAATAAAAAAGCACATAACCTAGACTACACTGAATATATTATAAGATAGTTAAGCTGGGGGAACTTAAACAGTATATACCATTTTAAGAGTAGATAAGTTGTCCACTTATAAGGATTCCCTTCCCTAGAGGACTGGTAAGGGATGTGTTCAAAGAGATTGCTAAGCTATAATTATATTATAGCTTAGCAATTTTATATCTATTAGTATAGATATAAAAATTTATAAAATGCTAAAGCAACTTTAATAAGGTAAATAGTGTCATGGGTAAAAGTGGTGAATACATTTGCATTTTAGGGAGTTGAAAAATTGCAAGACTTTTACTGGAAAAGAGATTGGTGTTGACAATACTGGATCATCTGAGAATATATATATTTCCCCCCCCCAAAACCATGTAACTAATCCTACAAGATTGCTTAACCCCTCACTCCACATGTTTTACACTCACTGAGATGTCAATTATGAAAAAAAGAAAACTACAGAAAGTATAGCCATACAACTAAATAAGGTGACTAAGGAATTGGTATAGGTAGAGAGAAAGAGAAGACCAACTGAGCGTTCCAGCACCACAACTTCAGAAAGAGAGGTAGAAAATAGGCATCCTCACAGGAGAAAGAGCAGAGAAACAAAACAAGTAAGAAAAAAAAAGAAGGAACACAAAAAGGAGAAAGTAAAAAAAAGTGTAGTGCACAGGGAGACAATTTAAGAAAGTGTATCACAGAGAAGAAAATGCTTTTGTGTCAATTGACAGAGTTGTGACCACTGATAAGTCATGTAGTCATTAATTAAATGCTTGCATTCATTATCTGCTGTCTCATAAAATCACATGTGTTAAGTATCAAGTAATCCAGTATCAAGTAAGCTGATATGTTTTCAGTATTTACTTAGAAGAGTTGTTAAAAACAATTTCTAAACATACATTCATTCATGTATCAAATTGAACACCTTTTATGTTCTGGAAATATTCTAGGTGCAGGGAATAAAGCCCAAACCCTGAGCAGCAAATTCTAAGTTCCTGCTCACAAAATTTTAACAAGCAAATAAGTGTATAAATAGATCAGGAGTCAATAGATTTGAAAGCGAAATACGGTAAAGTGATGTAAGAAAGGTCTGCACTTATCTTCAGTCTTCTGGTCTACTTCTCTGATCAGGTGCTAGTTGAACACAGTCCTAAAAAAGTTGAGGAATGATCCATGGGAATCTTTCTAAATAGCCTTTCAAGGCAAGAAAAGAGTAAGTCTGAAGCAAAGAGGCTGGAAGAATGGATTTAAGTTACTCCAATATCAGTAAGCAAACCAGTGTGGCAGAAGCCATAGGGATGAGGTGAAAAGATAAGGACAGACATATGCTTAGAAATCAGATCACATGACAAAAAAACAGATTAATTCATTCAGTAAGATGTGGAGAATTTTATGAAGTTGCATTATGTGGCTTAGTGAATATATAATTAGTTTTAATACTGAGAGTTATTTATACATGAGAGAAAAAGGGTTGTAGTTCTAGGTTAGGTGAATAGTATCTGAGGTACAATATCAAGGTCAGAATTACATACGGTTATATATAATATACTGAATAAATTTAAATTCCCTGCATTAGCATTTACAACCTTCCAACAATTGACTTCAATGAGACTCCTAAGCTTCCCCTCACATTAAAAAGAATTGACGTATTTAAAGTGTATTGAAATAAAAGAAATAAATTGAAATGCAAAGGATAGTGAAGACTGCATAATATTCCACTTTCCTTAACAAATTATAAATTTTACACAAATTATTTTTGGAAATGTATGTTCTTCACAATCAGTGTCAAAGATAATCCTCCAATAAAAATAGTGCTCATAAATATTTGTTTAAAACTTTATTTCAAAATGTTATGATTCAGGGTTAAATATTGGCCCAAAGGCCAGCACTGAACGAATTCACTTCCTCAGGCAGTTTCTTGCCTTAAGGAGTAAAAAAAAGAAACCATGTATCTAAGACTTAGGCTTTCCTGTGCCCTGGAGATAGGCATCCATGTTGCCTTGCCTGAGGTAGTGTTGGAACCACCCCCATGTGGCTGAGATCAAATAAGAAACAGATACCCACTGTGACAGGCGCAACTCTGTGAGACTGGAAAAATGTGCACCACAATGAGACTTTTCCTCCAGGAGAGAGGGAGGGGAGTGCAGTGTGTAGTCAAAGTCCTAGCTTTTCAGAGCAATACCCGGAGGAAATCAGGTGTACAGATAACTGCAGACTGCTTGGCTTTTGGCATTGATACAAGGGATCCTCCACTGGGACTCCCTCAGGAGAGAAGCACAGCAAAAAGTTTTCAGAGGTTCCCAATTTCTATTTGTGCTAAATGGTGAAGATCTTTTTGTGTTAATGCCAGTCTATAATGACATGGGAGGCAGCTATTTCTTCAAATACACAAACAACAACACAAAACTGTAAGAAATTTGAATAATCAGGAAATAAGACACAATCAAAGAAGAAAAATGAATCGCCAGTAACTGGCCCTAAGGAAATAGAGATGTGTGCATAAACAAAAAATACCCAAACATTTTAATAAAACTCAAGGAGTGGCAAGAGAACATAGATTAAAAACTAAATACCAGGAAAGTGATGCATAAACCAAATGAAAATATCAAATAGAGGAACCATAATAAAAGAAACAAAGAGAAGTTCTAAAGGTGAAGAATGCAATAATTAAACTAAAAAGTTCCAATTTATGTTTTAACAGCAGACTTAATCAGCAGGAAGACAAGTCAGTCAAGTTGAAAAGGTCATTTAAACCTATGAAGTTAGAGGAACAAAATGAAAAAAAAAAAGATTGATAAGAAGTAAAGCTGGACTAAGGCACTAATAAGACACTATTAGGTGAACAAGTATATCTATCATGAGAATCTCAGGAAAATTAAAATTCACATTGATAATGTGTAAGCAAAGTCATGTCAAATAAATGTGGAATGCAATATGGACAGATATGGATAGGACAAAATGGGGGGTTCAGAAAGAAACCCACACACATAATAAATTGCTTTTATACAAACATAAAAATAAATCAATGGTGGAAAGAAATCTTTTCAGTGAATGTCACTGAATCAATTCCTTACTTCTCTCTCCTTTCTTTGGTTCCATCTTTGATTTACCCTTGGAGATCCTTTCTGTGGTTTTTAGCTTTCTCCAATTTAGATCTCCTCCCACCTCCAGTTACCCTCAAGTTCACTTCAATACTGAGATATTGTATCATTTATGATAAAATAAATATATATATATAGCACAAAGTTTAATAGCAATGGAATTATTTCAAAAGCATATAGGTCAGAAAATACAAGCTTGAAATATAAGTTGAGGAGTAAGTGACCAAATAGCTTCAAATAGCTTGCCTTAGCAAGCAAACAAAAAATGTGATTGTTTTGCTTTGATTGTCATTGCTTTTATTTTGTTTTGGGAGCTGTTGTTTTCTTAAATGGTAAATGTGTAACGTAACAGTAGAGCATCTGATGTTAAGGTGCTGGTGAAGACCAGAGCACCAGGCACTGCAGAGCCCAAGCCCTGGGGCTCCCTGAGACAACGCAGAGAATAACACTTCTAATCTGATATTCTTTCAGGTGTTACAAGACAAACTCTGAGACAGTGGCAGGGAGACACGAGAATCTCTGCATCATCCAGGAAGTTTTTCTATTTATCTGTCTATGTAGGAAAGTAAACACTCTGCTCACAGCCAGTCAATAATGAGAATGATGCTGTAGATCAGGACTCAGCCGTGGAAACACAAAAACAACTATCTCATGTTCGTGAGGGGTGGCAATGAGTTGTAAAGAATATTATATACTGTGCTCAAGGGTCTAGAGTAAAAATAAGCCTTCTAAATGTAAATGTCCTTGACTTGATCTTTTAATAAAAGTGGCCTGTGGCCAAGTGTTGGAAGAATTAAGGAGTACCTACGACACCGCAGGCAGCAGACAAGCTAATATGTCCAAGTTGATGTATATAGATTGTGTATCGGCCTTTTCCCCTTGCAGCAAATATACGAGGTAAAAGTCATTAACAGAAGCCTGAGAAGTTAAGTAACTTACACAACATATACGCATACTGAAATAGGGATTTTAAATCTAGGACTGAGTAATACCAAGGACTGGCTCCTCTTCATTACACAGTGATTCTTCACTGCGGATTTAGCATTTTCCCTGCTCCCACCCTCTATATTCGGAATGTCTTAAGACATTGTAGTGTCATAATCTGGAGAAGGGCACTACTGTCATCTAGTAGGTGGAGGAGGGTAGGAATGCCGGTTCTCTCAACAAAGAATTATCCAACTCACAACTCCTCCAGTGCCAAGGCTGAGTACTCTGCACTACACCAGGCCAAGGAGACGTAGGGGAAAGAGTTTTATTCCGGCAGGAAAGATCAGATGTTCGGAAGAGACGTGAGAAATATCATCATGAATAGCTACAGTTGAATGCCATGGTAAAGAATCCGAAATTGATCTTAACTACCAATACATCACTAGTGAAAATGCCCAACATGCCTTATGCTTTTCTTTTAATTTCTGCTCATCTGTGAACTTAGAGAAAATGTTCCTAATGGTTCTCTCAAATTATTCCCATACTCTCAAGAAAATAATAAAAATTAGAGACATACACATATCACAACATAAATGTCAAAATAAGCAAGAAGCAAATTCTTACATCGAATGTTTATATAATTCCTGACGATTAATAGCATTAAACGTTTTATTAAAAACAAGAAGTAAAAAGTCTTGGGATACTCATACTTACAGTACACTACGCAAGTCCTATTCATCTACTGCGAGATCCTTGAAATAATTCCTCTATAGAAACTGCTCTGAATTTCCACCCCAGGTAGAATTTATAGAAGGACAGTGATCTGAGAAGATTAGCAATTCATTTCTGTGCTGCCAGTACATATTGAGAAGATGGGAAAGGGGGGAAAGGAAACAAAGGAAATAAAGAAAATGAAGACTGTGAAAAGCTCATTCTGATTGTTACAGATTGAATCCAAGGAACCAGCCAGTGTGAGCTCTGATGAAACATAGACTAGCCTTTATTAGGCTGTCAGCTGTGCCACATGACCCTCTTTAGATCTTGACAGAAACCTCACTTCTTCAGAAGACACATCTCTGACCGACCTATGTGAATATATGCAGCTCATTACTTTCCTTCTCCTGTACGTGATAATTGTTTCTCTTTCCCATTTAACAGTAAATGTCAGGAAGGTAAGAACCAAGCTTGTGTTCTCTGTCTTTTCTTAGTGTTCAACTTGACACCTGTGCACAACTTACATCCACTTACTTCCATTTATCATATAAAGATGTACACAGTTTGCATCAAAAATATTTAATGTTTATACCCCCATAGACTTTCTAAAATAAAATACAATGAAAATGCATAAAAGTGATAGATATGAAACACAGGATTATTGATTTTGAGTCTACATGTAGCAAGCTTATTTAGTCATTAGAAGGTTCCAAAAATACTTTTATAATTGATTGATATCAGTGTCTGTCTTAGGCTGTCTGGACTGCTGCTACAAAATTCCACAGACTGGCTATTTATAAACTACGGATTTATTTCTCATGGTTCCGGAGGTTAGGAAGTCGCAGAACTTGGTGACAGTGGACTCTGTGTCTAGTGTGGGCTCATTGTCTGGTTCATCATTGGCTCCTACTTGCTATGCCCTTATGTGGTGGAAGGAACAAACAAGTACCCTGTGCCCCTTCAATAAGGGCATCAATTACCTGCCCTCATAATTGAATTCCCTCCCAAAAGGCTTCACTTCTTAATCCAATTGCATTGGGGATTAGGTTTCAACATATGAATCTGAAGGAAAGCAAACATTCTGATAATAGAAGTGACCTTGCAAGATGCCCTTGTAGATTTATATAACTTAAACTATGATATCACTCACTTCCTATTACACAACGAATCCCAATCCACTTAGGGAATCAGGATGGTAAGCTAATTGCCAAGTGGCTAATAGCATTTACTTTATCTAGTATTGGATACACTCTACCTTACTTTGTACTGGAAAAGTCATATTTGATACGGACGGGGAAGGAGAGGTGATGGATCTGTAAGCGACAATCTTCTCAGTTTTCAGTCTGTGAAAATAATGTTAAATATTTGTTATATTCAACTGAGGTGAAAAAAGAATGGAATAAGAATAAAGAAAATGAGATGAGAGAAAAAGCCCTGGTGAGGTAGATGTAAGGGCAATGAAAAATGGAAATAATTGTAAATGGAAGGAGGAATGAAAAGTATAGCAAGTCATGGGAGGAATGGAGTATGTAACTTTTCTTCTTTTTGTTATTAGACAGGGTGGTGCTCCATCACCCAGGTTAGAGTACAGTGGCCTGATCACAGCTCACTGCAGCTTTGAACTCCTGAGCTCAAGCAAATCTCCTGCCTAGCCTCCTGACTGAGCCATGTCCCTACGTTCCCAAGTTATTCTTTATATTTAAAATTTTGTTTTTCCTTAGCTGTGGTAACACATTAAATTTATAGTCCTTTTATGAATAATTTGTTCAAAATCTTCAATAAACAAGAACAGTTTTCTAAATAATCTTTAATCATGTAAAACAGCTCCAGGGAATTTTTGTACCAACTTTGGAATACAGAGAGAAGGCCATAATTTGTGTTGTCATATGTCTTTATAATTTCGATAAAACATCTAAAGTACACCTTTTCCTGCTTTGCTTCCTTAGACATTGGGTAAGTGCAATTAGTGTTTTCACCCTCCATTAGTTAATTAGAAGATGGGAATTGAGGTATGTCTTTCATCTTCCTTGTCGTGTAAGAATAAATCGGTAAATGCATAGCTTCTATACTTGCACAAATTAGAATGATTACAAAAACGAAGCAGTCATTTTTCTTCTTTGTGGCTGCTGCTACTGAGATAGAAGCTACTGGTAACAGTGGATGAAACACATTTTCAGAAAACCAACTCACCAAGGCTTCTTTCCTCTCATGTGAGGGCTGAGAAAGACAGAAATGTATCAATGAGACGACCTTCTTTGTCACAATTCCAAATGGTTAGACGGGAGTAACAATTATTTTATCTTATAAATAAAAATACCTGCAGCCCCCCAGTGTTAAGACTATTATAAAATTCATTCCTGTATAGGATGACTAAATATCCTGAATCCCTGGGTAGTCTTTCAGAATGGCTTGTAGTGAGTACTGGAAGTGATTTTAGTATTTATTTAGAAACTTCTGCACAATGCTACTATTTTTTACTATAAACTTACAATTATAGTAGAATTCTACTACATGTACCCAGATGAAATCACATATATACATGCACACACATATGCTGATCCTTTCTACAATATTACTCAATTTAGAAATTGGCTTCAATAGAATCAGATATGAAATCATGAGAAGTCTTCATCTTTTGCAGATATATTTAAACAAGATATTCCAGGAAGAGTTAAATAAGATATACCAGGAAGAATGCCGTTTCAGCTGATTAATGGCATTAAGGATTTTATAAAGTATATTTGTTCCTGAATCAAAAGAAAAGTCTGGACAATACCTTCCTGTCCTTTCGTATTACCAGTAATTAGAAATGACTTGACCATTTAATTTTCAGATCTGAAATACTTAATATGTCTGAGTAGGCAGGAAATACGTTTTCTAGAGTGACAAAGAAAGGGAATCATGAACACTTATTGAATTTAGGCATAGATACCAAGGCTGATATTATTTCCTTTACACTGATAGGTATATTATAGAATTTTGTAATACAGTGTACCTGAAACAGCAAAAGCTTCATAGCATGAAGAGAAAAAGTTCATGTAGTTTGGGTAATGTCCGAAATTTTATGGAAAATCTTGAGGGAAATGTGTAAAATATTACGTATTCTGAGTAGTGTGTTTTAATCTTAATCAGAGTTGCTCTTTCTCTCTTTTTTTTTTTCATTGAGACAGAGTCTCTGTCACTCTGGGTAGAATGCCATGGTATCATAGCTGAAAGAACCTCAAACTCTTGGATTCCAGTGATACTCTTGCCTCAGCTTCCCAAGTAGCTGGGACTGCAGCCGTGTGCCACAACGCCTTCTAGTTTTTCTATTGTTAATAGAGACAGAGTCTTGCTCTTGCTCAGGATGGTCCTGAACTCTAGAGCTCAGGTGATCCACTTGCCTCTGCCTCCCAGAGTGCTAGGATTACAGGTGTGAGTCAATGAACCAGGCATTCAAATTATTTGTTTGCCTTTACCCTGCCTTAATGTTGAAGAACTCAGGACTAAAGTTAATACCTAGGCTTCAAAAACAAAACATCATTCTTATGAAAACTTAAAGAAAAATACTTTAGATTAATAGAAAAATTTAGTGTATTAGAAACCTCAGTATGCTAACGGCAGGAAGTGTTGGTAAACAGAGTGTCACTCAGAAAACCAACATAACCCATATGGAGTATGAGAATAAGAAAGGAAAAGGAAAATGATAAAAATTAACAAATATTAGCTATTTATAAACAAATCCTTCATATACTTGTAAGAAGTGACCTGCACCTGATTTTCCTAACTATAAACTTGACTATCTTGCCCTGTATAGTCAGTACCTTAAGAACTTGGCCAGAATTCCCTGAAATACACACATGTGTTCAACACACACACACGCACACACAAATGTGCACACATCTGCAATAGGCACTTGAGCACTGCTCACATGTAGAATGCAGCAGGTCATACATTAGTCATACATCAAATCCTGATGAATTGATAAATTCATGGAAAGTCTCAGTGCATTTGGTTCATAGATACAGATCGTTGTCCCAGACATGGACAGATATTGATTCCTTGGCTGCACTCTCTCAACTAGGATACTCTCAACTCCTGGAACTAGAGCTAAGGGAAGCAGGGTTAATGCTTTTAATAACATTAGCACTGATTGTGTTTTCCAAATATATGCTTGGACTATATATGCTCATATATTCAGATACATACTCTCTGGTGAAAATTATGCTGAAGTATTTTATTGGGACAAATAGGTTTGTGTTTTTATTTATAAGTTAAGTAAATAAAACACACCAGCATTCTGCTCTTGACAGAAGGGACGGTGTTATATAGATTACACACTAACCAGGAAATGTTTGTTCTAAGAGTGAAATTTAATTGAAATAAAGTGTTAAAGTAATTCAACATGGGTCTTTCCTGCATATATACAAATTTGATTTCTAAATTCTCATCTACAAGTCTTTGTAATTTAAAATCCCACAGAGAGATTAAGAGGTAAAGACAAACTTGTGGAGACTGTTAATTTTTTAATGTAAGGATTTCATTTTGGAAGAGGATTTCATCAGTGATAATTTAGCTACATGAAAATATTATTAGCTATTATTTACACAGGAAGAAATAACATTTTTATTACTTAGATACTACTTAGGCCTCATATGTCACCAATATGATTTGAGTTCATGGATGAGGTTGACATACCATAAACTTCAGGAAGGCCTCAAATTATCTATCAGAAAAATAGAAACTGATAAAATGATCTTGCCATGAAGAATTGATATGTATTCTAATTAAATACATAATTAGTGGTAAAGGATATGAGTGTACAATTTTATTGTAATTAAAATTACAGCTAATGTTAGCCATAATTAGTGGTAAAGGATATGAGTGTTGTTTAAATTTTCAAGTTTTTTTAGCAATAGGTATTATATATGAAAAATAAAAAATACTTCAAATTGTTACTGGATAGTTACCTACAAAAAAAAGTTAAAAAATAGCTCTCACAATCTTCAAGTTACATCTTGCTCCTCATTAATTTCAATATCCTAGCTGTAATTTTCAGTAGACTTTAGTGCAATAAGTACAGTATAAAGTGGTGGAGAGATTCAGCAAACATTGATTCAGCCTTTTGCCTGTTTTCTACTAAAAAAGACACTTGATTATTTTGTGATAACTTTGTGAGGCAGTACAGCAGTCTGGATTAAGTCACAAAGCTAAGGCCAATGCAAGGGTTCTGGGAGGAAAAACATCTGTTTACTCTAGGAATTAGGATTTACAAAATACTGTATTGGGCAAAAGAATAAGGGTCTGTGCTGCCAATGTCAGGGGAGCTGGGGCTGGAAGGATGGGGGAGCAGATATTGAATTATTGAAAATTAAAAGAGGAACCATTTTCCAAAAATATATCCAGAAACTGCTGCAATTCCTTGAGAAAGTTGATTGGGGGGTGAGGATGCCATACAATAAGTGGGGAAAAAGGCATATAGAACTCTCCGTAACTCTCACATCTGGTTGTAGTTGCCTCTGTTCAAGCCCATCTTACCAACTGTAATTTGATGATGTATGTTGGCTGCCCACATACAAACCCATGTCTTGGTGTGATGGACAGCACCGATTCATCGCAGCTACCTGCAGGTGTCATGATTTCTCAAAGGTCTGTGGAGAAGTACCTTGTCTCTGAAAGGGCCCTGCACCAGTCTACAGCTGATAATGACAGACTGGACAGAGAGATGTAGAAGAGAATATGGGTTTGCTCCACAATAACTATTTGCCTCAGACACTTCAATCACCACCGTTATCTGCCAGATCATATTTTTAAAAAGAAGGCAAAGTAGCTAAGGTGGAACCCTAGACTTATTAAAGATTTATAATTTAGTTGGCAAATGAGTCAGAGTAGAAACTCTAAATGAAGCATGGTTTGTTACTAAAATTGAGAGGCCCAGGAGGTATATGTCTCTTCTGTGAATAGATAAATTAAGGGTTGACTTTGAAAAGGAAAGCTCGATATGTTTCACACCACTGACCCATGCCCCTTGAACAGAGTATGATATATTTCTGAGCCTCTAGCATACAGTGCCCTTCCAAAAAGTTTGTTCAATTGTGTCGTTCCAACTCAGCAAGAACAATCAGAATGACTTGGTCAATATGGTGAATTCATCTGATGCGCATTGTGATAGAGACATGGAGAGTTGAAACAGCGCTGCTGTAAGACACTGAAGCTTTGATTCTGCCCCCACTGGTTGAAAGGAGACTGTTTTCAGGAGGCTTTCATAATAAAAATAGAAAAAGAACACTCTAAGATCAATAGCAACATCCTAGTTACCTTCCTTTTGAGTCGCTAATTATATATTTTTGTTGTTAAATCTTATAGAAAAAGCAGATTTTAAAATTATTAATTAAAAAATATTAATAGTTGGCTTATTTCCAGTTTTTGGCTTTTTTATATAACATTATTACCACCATTTGTGTATAAGACATATATAAATATGTTTTCATTTTTCCTTGGTAAATACTTAAGAATAGAATCACTGGGTCTAGAGTATATTTTAGGCAAACTGTATAAACTGACTGTAGGAGTATTTTCCAAAGTTGATTCACGATTTACACTCCAGCCATGAATGCTTATTTATCAATTACATATATTGTGTTGTGAAATATTATCGCACTCATTTTGGTTTATGTTTCTTCTAAGAATTCAGGTTTAAGAGACTTGGCTTTCTTTTTTTCTCTATACTTAGGCATGCCATTTTATTTTCTAAAAAAATTTACTTTGAGAAATGTTTCTTTTCATATTACACTTAATAGTAGGGAACTAGAGGTTGCAGACACAGGTATACTAACATTAGGAGTGTGAGTTTCTAACAAGGCACAAGGACTTTGGAAGGATGAGACAGGAGGATCAATTAAGCACAAGAGTTTGAGACCAACCTGGGCCTCAAAACAAATCCTTATCTCTACAAAAACTTAAAATATTAGCTGGACATGATGGGACTTGCCTCTATTTCCAACTACATGGGAGGCTGAAGCCGGAAGATCACTTGAGTCAAGGAGTTCCAAGCTGCAATGAGTTATGATCATGCTACTGCATTTCAGCCGGGTGATCAAGGGAGACCCTGTCCTGACAAAGAAAAATAAAGTTTGTTTTCACTAAAACATTATTTTTAGAAAGTGAGTTTCTCTTGTATGGGGAAATATAGAGAACAGTCTGATGCAGGGCAAGTCAGCATCATCTACTAGGTAAACAGGCCTTCAAAGTGTGTAGAACAGAGACAGGCTCAGGGCAGTCAGATCTTCTAGAAGAAATCAACAAGGAAGGACCAGGACTTCTCTAGAAGTACGGCAGTGAAGGGAGTTAACAAAGCAAGCAAAAGAAATGTCATCTAACAGAAACCCAAGAAAGTTCCTAAAGCGAAATCCAACCAGGCTTCCCCCATACAACCCATCATCCTTCCTCCATAATTTCACATAAAACTGGTTGTCAAGGCAAAAATAACATATTTAAATGAAAATAAAATGCCAGGCAACATTGAAACAGAGCTATGGAGTAAAGCAGAAAATGAAAATGTATACCTTTCATCTTAAGGCTGTACTTCTTATTTTAAATGTAGGTGCATCTTACATTTTAAATGATGAAATAAAATCCCCATCTAAAATGTTTCTCCAATTCATTCCTCCAGCAGCACTAGAAACTGCCAAAATAATTACGATGATTTTCCTCATAATTATTATTTGATTATGTAAATATATGTAAGAATTAACATTTCCCTGTACTTATAAACACATTTAATGTATGAGTTAGAATTGCTATTATATTCTTATTGACTAATAAATATTAATTATATAAGCTATTACATAGTATGATAATTTTGCATTTGTTACATTTGTTGCAATTTTTTTGAGATTTTTAGTTTATGTCTTGAATATTTATGGCATATTTCTGTTGTCTTTTAAAATTCTATACTGTTTGTTCTTTAAAATAAAAAGTATATCATTTTCTAATATATTTTCTCCTAACAGTGGAATAATTTTTGGCATACTTAAGTAATTCATTGTTATGACATTCATTTTATTGGTAAATTTTTGAAAAAAGAAATCAGCTTTATTGTTTACATCTGACTAAAAACTTGTCCTAATGTCATTTTTCTGTTACAGAAATTAGGGCACCGGTTCTCAGAAGACATCACCATTATTAACAGCGTATAAAATTCACTTTGTTTGTATTACAATGATAAAAATGCTTCCTTCTAGTGAATTCAAAAGGCAAATGACTCATGGCTCAGTAGATGAGAATTGCAGGACCTTGGTAATTAAAT
>CAUYQV010117230.1:0-23915 GCA_963574575.1 Galagoides demidoff
TGAACTTCACTCAGAGGACCGTTGTGGGGATTATATGAGAGAAACCCCACAAAGCATGTGGGGCAGTTCCTGGTGCACTTGGAAAGCCCATCTCCGGGGACTCTTGTCACTAATCCTTTTCTTGTGTCCCCCAAATGTTACCTGCATGAGTTCCCACTTGACAGAGTCCCTCAAGCCTCACTGCCGAAGGAGCTCACTGAACCCCAATTTTAAAGACCTATTTAGACCGCAGGTAGAAGCTTGGATATTCTTTGGAGTGTAACCGTTTGGCTAGGGGAACATGTTCTTTTCACAAGGGAAACTGCAGCCTGCTTAGGGACGGGCTTGATAGTAACTTAGAGAAACGTAGAAACTATTTCAGCACAAGTTCACTAAATCGAGGAGTCCTTTGGGTGCAAATAATGAATTTCTGCAGAGGAAATGAGGCCTCTTTGTTCATGCATTAGCCAGCCACCGTCTTTCTGCTAACCGATTTTATCCTGGAAATTACTGGGAGGCTTCGGGGGAAACTCACCTACAATCTGCTCTTTCCAGTTCAGTTTCCAGAATTTCCTTTGAGTCTAGATTTTACGTTCACATTGTGTCCGGGACTATCAAATTCTTTATGAAGGGGAGAAATGAGAACCATTTATATAATGGCTTTGAAATTTCAGCTATATTAATTCTGAATTAGTGCCAGAAGTAAATACCAAATTACAGTCCTCAGGCATATTTATTAGACAAATCTGTATGAGTATATTGGATTAATACTTGTCCACACCCTTATGTTTAATCAAAATGTATCATCATTCTAAATGGCAAACGGATAAACAAAGTCTTCAAATAAGGTTTTAAGCATCTCAAAGCCAGAGGGTATTTGCTGTTTTCTAAGTAACCTGCTTTTTTTTTTTTTCCTGTTACCCAGTTCTAATTTTCTAAATCAGTAAAAACTTATTAGATATGACTTGGGGGTTTGTAGGAAGCTAATTGAAATAATGTTTTATGTAATGACAACAGTTTGGAAAAATGGTAACGATAAAAAATCATGGACAAAGGGTGAAATCTCACAACTTCTCCCTGTGTCCCTGGCCTCTATTTTTAAATTGTTAATCAAAGCCTCCGACTTATTGCTTATGGGGAGATAGAATAAATCTTTATATCCCAAAAGCTTTTTAAATTATTCACTGTGCTTACTACTTAGCTTCTGAAGGGAGATTATCCCTTTTAATTGGAAATGTTCTATTATTTGTGCCTGAAATATTTGAAATAACAAGTTAGGGCTCAAGCACTATTAATAGCTCAGTGCCAGAGAACGTAACAAAACCTGAGGTCGCTTGAAAACTATTTATCACGAGGCAAGTTAACCCAGCCATTGCCATCAATCAGGCCCCGACCTGCCGCACCGATGGCCCAGGGCCCGTTCGTGCTTTATCAAGTGGTCCATAATTCCAGCCTCTCTCTTACTTAGAGTGACACCCTGGGTCCTCCGCGGCCACACTCCTCAGACAGGCTTATTACCTTTCCACAGGTGCTCTCACCAGCACCACCCCCACGAGGCGGTGAGTTCGCAGCCCCTGTCTGGGCTCCACTCCTGGAGTGTCCCCCACAGGATGGCTAGCGGCAGGGTGTTCATGCAGTGGAGACCCAGCAGAGAGCTTGGTGTTGCTCAGGGAATGAGTCCTGTTGTTGGTAATGTCACACCAGACCCTGGGAAGACTTTTGTCTTGAGTTACTTGAGGATGACTTTGGATCTTAACTGCATTTATCGTTAGCATAACAACCTAACGCTGACCAGGTACCCGGAGCCTGGCAGTGAAGAAGGACTCAGAAAGATGCTGGGACACACAGAGAGCAGGGACAGGCTTCTGGGGACACAGACATGAGGCTGAGCTCCCCAGTCAGCACCCGGACCCCCAGCCCCTGCTTCCTTGAACGTTTGTACTAAGTTTCCACCACGGTGATGCAGGCAGGAGGGATCACTCAACATGCTCCCGTGAAATCTCCTGGCCAAGATGAGACCCACATCCTTGGTTTATCGGTTGAGGAGCCTTCCCGGCTGCCCCCCAGGAGCTCCTGCCTGGCAGGCCCCGTCTTCACAGGCATTGACCCCTGTGCCTCCTCTGGCTCCCTGAGCCCCACACTCTGCTGATGTCAGCCCCATGAGGCCGCTCACCTCACACACAGCTGGCTGCAGGTCAGGATCTGAGAAACCCAGACTGCTGGCCCCGAGGACGGCTTCTGGCCACAGGGCTCAGCACAACACGCCAGTATGTGGGTCCGCAAGCCTGTGTGGCCTCACACCTCACGTCATATTAGGGTTTAGCAGGAGGAAAAGGGACACCTCCCAGGTGACCTGGCATTTTTCCTTGAATCAGACAGGAGAGTGGAGTGGAGAAGCCACGGTGCTCAGTTCTAAATCCAAGGTTGGAGTGGTCGGAGTGGAACAGCTCTGGAGATGAACTGCGTGCAGTTAACCTGCCTTTCATCGTAGCGTAATTAGTTCACTTAAGATCTGTACACACCGCCTTCTCACAGAGTTTTATTGAGGTCTGGCTTATGCACCTCACATTCACGAATTGGAAGTGCACACTTCCCTGGCTTTGGTATCTTCACAGACGTGCTGCTATCACCACTGTCAGCTTTTTTTTTTTTTTGAGACAGAGCCTCAAGCTGTCCCCCTGGGTAGAGTGCTGTGGCATCACAGCTCACAGCAACCTCCAACTCCTGGGCTCAAGCGAGTCTCCTGCCTCAGCCTCCCAAGTAGCTGGGACCACAGGTGTCCGCCACAATGCCCGGCTATTTTTTTTGGTTGCAACCGTCGTTGTTGTTTTGGTGGGCCTGGGCTGGATATGAACCCGCCACCTTAGGTGTATGTGGCTGGTGCCTTAGCCACTTGAGCCACAGGCGCCGAGCCACCACGGTCAGCTTTACAACTCTTCCATCACTCCAGAAGAAGTCACCCCAACCTCTCTGTCACCCTCTCACCCCAGGCCTGGGCACCACTAACCTTCCGTCTCTACACAATTCCCCCATTTGGGGCCTTTCACATGAAGGGACTGGTATGACACATGGTCTTCCTGGTGACACTGAGGGTTGAGCTGTGGCAGGTGCCAGCTCCTCCCTCTCTCTTACAGCTGGGTGACATTCACGCTGTGGATGCCCCAACATTGTGTGTCCATTCATCCGTTGTCGGACACTTGGGTGGTTCCACCTGTTGGCTGTTATACACTCGTTTTTGTGTGAACATATGTGTTCATTTCTGCCGAGTGCGCGTTACAACTCGGAGTGCTGGGACATGTGGGAACCTGGCTTTCACCTTCCGGGACCGTCAGGCTGTTTCCCAAAGTGGCTGCACCGTCTCACACGCCGGCACTGCAGGGGGGTGGTGGTTTTTCATGTGCTCCCTACTTGTTTTAATTCTGACTGAAAATCATTTCCATTTTATTTGACTTTGTTTACAGGTGGGGAGAGGAGAATTTCTCAATAAATGGTGCTGAGAAGACTGGATATCTGTATGTAGCAGAGTGAAACTAACCCCATTTCTCATCATATTCAGAAATCAAATCAATGTGGACAAAAGACTTAAATGTAAGGCCTGAAATAATGAAACTTCTAGAAGACAACATTGGGGAAGTATTTCAGGACATGGGTCTGTGCAAAGATTTTTTGGGAGGTAAGATTTCAAAAGCACAGGCAACCAAACTGAAAATAGAGAAATGTGATTTTATCAAGCTAAAAAAAAATTGCACAGCAAACCATCCACTAAAGGAAAAGACAATCTAAGGAATGGGAGGGAATATTCATAAAGTGTCTAACTCCATCCTGGGGGTGTGAACGGCATCTCAGTCTCCACCTGCGTTTCCTAGCAGCCCACCATCTAGAGC
Source organism: Galagoides demidoff (assembly GCA_963574575.1). Taxonomy (NCBI): domain Eukaryota; kingdom Metazoa; phylum Chordata; class Mammalia; order Primates; family Galagidae; genus Galagoides; species Galagoides demidoff. The sequence continues at coordinate 3,864 of CAUYQV010117230.1, forward strand.
AGGTTTTCACATGTTTCTTGGCCACTTCTGTATCTTCTTTGGAGAAATCTTTCTTCATATGCTTTTTCAATTTTTAATTGGGTTATATGACTTTTTATTTTTTTTAAGTTGGGCTAATTGTAGGTTTTTAATCTATTCTAGGTTCTTTCCTGCGTACACGGTATGAGATGGGCTTTGACTCTGTTTGCGTGTGGGTAATTGGTTATCCCAGCATCACTTGCTAAAGGCAGAGTTCTGTTCCCATTTCTTGGTCTTGGCTCTATTGCCAACAATTAATTGGATATAAATTGGGTCTATTTCTTGAGAATCAGTTCCACTGGTTGGCGTATTTCTAGCTAACACCTGCACCACACTGCCTTGGTACTTGCAGCTTTGTGGTGGATTTTGAAATCCAAAATAACATGCTCTGCAACCATCATCTTCTGTTTGGACTCTCCTGGGTCCCTGGAATTTCCACGTGATTGTTTGGATATGCTTGTCAATCTCTGTGAAGAAGTCGGCTGGGAATCTTACAGGGTTGCATTAAATCTATCAGTCGGTTTGGGGAGTATTGGGATCTTAACAAAATTAAGTGTTCTCATCCAAGAATAAGTGATGTCTTTCCAATTATTTCAGTCTTTAATTTCATTTTGTAGTTTTAGAGAGTAGGTTTCTCACTTCGTCAGTTAAATGTATTTCTAAGTGTTCTGTTCCTTTTGAGGTTATCATAAACGGAATTATGTTCTTCATTTCATCTTCAGTTTGCTTATTGTCATGGTATAGACACGCAATTAAATCACATATGTTGATCTCACATCTGTGGTCTCACTGAACTTCACTTATTAATTTTCGTGGTTTCTATCCATCCATCTTCCTCCCACCTAGCTATCCACCCATTATCCCACCATCCATTTATCTACCCATCCATCCATCCATCCATTTACTCATCATCCACCCACCTACCCATCCATTCCTCATCCCACCGTTCATCCACCCATCCACCCATTGTCTCACCATCCATCCATCCATTCATCTATCCATCACCTATTTCTCTCTCAATCCCTCCCTCCACACAGCAATCTATCTACCCCTCACTCATCTATTCTCCTATATTCGCATCCATCCTTCCACTCATATGTCCATACCTCAGCTCCTCACCCATCCATCGATGGGTCCATCCACCTACCATTTACATAGACTGTGAAATATTAGTCCAGCACCAACTAATGCCAAGCTCTATACTGGACCCTGAGGCACAAAGCTGAAGTTCTGATGCTGACTGTCTTTCAGACACAGCTGACCGTGAAAGGCCTGTTTCTCTTGGTCAGATATTGTGCTGGTGTCTTCCAACTCTCTGTCCCTGCTGTCCTTCCTGCCCCGTGCCCAGGAGGCTGATCTGTAGTGAGGAGCCCCAGTGGGCCAAGGGGAACACAGTGGAGAGCCAGGTGGGCTGGTCAGAAAAGTCACTCCCCAGCCCTCTCCAAGGGGCCCTGCTTGCTGCTCTCTATACACTGTGGCCCCCTCTTTTCTCTCATACTCTGCCTAAATAAAATTAAAGAGTCCTGTCTTGTTGCTTCCTGTTCCACCTCTGCAAAGGACTGCGTTTCCACTCTTTATTGTAGTGGTTGCTGCAGGCTGTAACCTGCCAGTGCACTGGTGTCTGCTGAGCATTGCCCACCATGAGTGTTATGGATTCTTCTACAGAACTAGAATCACCATGTTAAGAGTTTTATCTGACTGTCATCTTTCTAAAATGTACTCAGTGTAAGGGCCCCTTGATGATTTATTTCTTGAAATTCCCATTTAAGAAAGATTGATTTATCATGCTTCCCCCTTTTATTTAGAGATGCACATTTTCAATGGCTGCTTATAGCTCAACAAAATGCCAAGATCTTTGAAAAAGCACGAAAGCTCCCAATTCCTCTGTAATTGGACCAAAGTCACTCATGTTCCATTAGCTCCTCTGCTGAACCCGAATCCTGTATTCTGAAGTTATTAGAATTGTTTAAATGTGTTTTACATATTTTCTTATTTGCAGATGGAGTCTTCAAATGAAAAGTATCATTCTGTTACTTTTTCTTACTTGCCGTTAGAAAGCATATTTTTCTCTATGTAGTTAGAGAATTTTGATTGAATGATTGTTATTTATGGATCTGGTAAAAATTATCTTTCCAGCTTGAAAATCAAATATATACTAAGGATCCCTTGAACATGAACAAACAGATTCAAGTGTAATCCTGTTTTAGAGGACTGTTCATCATCATACCTGTAAAGAGGAGCTAGACAGAGGTGATCCACTGCTCTAGATTAAAGTCACTGCTCCAGAGGCCTCAGGACTAAGCTGGGTTGGGGGGTGAACGTTTTCAGAGCTGGTGAAGCTGCATCCCAAGTGGTCCAGTCTCAGCCTCGGAGCTATCACTGCTTAAAAACCGCAGAGCAGCACCCGCGATGGAGCTCCAGAATAATCTGAGTTTTTCCTGCATTTCTAACCACTGAAGGGGCTCCTGGGCACGCCCCATTGGCTACGTGAATCACTCTGGTCTCTTCCCTTACTCTGCAGTGAAGACTGTTCTCTTCCTCTCTTCCCTCAGCCCTGCTTGGCTCGGTCTCAGCTTCTCCAGCTTAGCATCTGAAATGGGTCTTTTCCCCCGGTAGGTGCCACAGTAACAGAAAGTACTAATGCTGTCTCTGGACTGGACACTGAGGGACAGGCCAATACAGAGGACCTGCTGTCCAGCCCCAGTGCTCAGCTTCCACACAGAGGCAGTAACAGCCCCAACCCACAAGACAACAGATTGATTTGCTCTCAGTTGTCCCCAGATGTCATCATCGTCTTTACTGGGGAGGCCCTAAGTCAACAGACAAGCACATGGTTCATGCAAAGTGTGTTTGCCACAGAGGAGAAGTATGTGCTTCTCTCTCCCAGGTCCTGGTTCCCTGTATTAGAAACCATCCATCTAGTGCAGCGGCCCAGGGATGCTCCTGTAATGAACGTGTAGATGCATCCCCTGAGCCATTAGTTTAGGGGAGGTGCTGGCAGGCTGGCAAAGAGCTGCATCAATCAGGGAGTTACTGGCCCTGGGCCTCTTACGACTGTCCTTGTTCCTTTAAATGATGTAGATCAAATATAAACCCTAGTGGAATCTGAGAAGTATGTAAATGCACACTCCCTCAACAAGGAAAACGACCATACCTCCCCCATCATCCCAGTTTAGAGGAAATAACGCACTCCCATGAGCTGTCGGCTTCCGCAGGCCGGTTGCCTAATCCCTGTCCGTCCAGAGTTCACAGCTTCATGGCCTGAAAGTTGAGGGAACAATAACATTCTTTGTAGCTCAGGTGGGGAAGCTGCACTGATCGCAATTCGAGAAGATTTTAAAACAGATCAAAATATTTATTAAGAACCAGAGGACTGAAACACACTTTCTTACATTATCAAGGTTCCTTGGAGCTTTGCAGAAATGTTTCTGCCCCATGTTCTTCTGTTGGGTGTCTGGTCCCTTCTCCTTCTTCCCTCCTCCTGCTACCAGGAGGGGCCGGCAGGGACAGCAGCACACTCCCCATTACACTGAGTCTGAAGATTCAGCCCCGCCTTCCACCCCTGTACCCCGGGTACAGCCAGTCTAGGGTGAACCTTCCCACCTGGCCTCCAGGTGGTGCGCCCCTTAGGTCAGGTGGGGCGTGGAGCGGCTCCGTCTGCAGCATCTTAGGTCGGGTGGGGCATGGAGCGGCTCCATCTGCGGCCCCTTAGGTCGGGTGGGGTGCGGAGCGGCTCTGTCTGCAGCATCTTAGGTCGGGTGGGGCACAGAGCTGCTCCGTCTGAGCCCCTTAGGTCGGGTGAGGTGTGGAGCGGCTCCATCTGCAGCATCTTAGGTCAGGTGGGGCGCGGAGTGGCTCTGTCTGCGGCATCTTATCTGTCCTTCTGGGGCCAGGTCTGGCGCTGGGAAGCTGGGGCTGTGCCCGATCATGGGACTGAGTTCCTGGCAGGCCTTGTTGGCCCCCCTGAGTTACATGGGCCAGGGAGGTGTAACAGATTCTTTTTAGGTAAACAAAGTCCTGAAAACCAGGATGTCTGAGGGTTTTTCTTTCTTTTATTTCTGAGACCCAAAGTAGCTACCATAACCCTTCAGAGGGAGTGACACATTTCCATCCACTCCCTGTAGCATAAAAATATCATTAGAAAAAAGACCCTAAAGAGATTATTATTATTCATTTCTTATGACTTAATCTGGCTCCTAATCTAACTTTGAGAACATTTGCATACAGACCTCACTTGCTCATGTCCTGGTTCCTGGTGTTGGAGCTGACAGTAGTGTAGGTGGAAACTGAGGCAGAACGGTGGTTCAGAGGCTGCCAGCTCCACTCTGAGAGGGGCAGGAAGAGCAGACTCCACGCCCAGCTGAGAACTCCCAGGACGGCAGGTGCGGCTGGCTCATTTTAGGGGCTGCCAGCTGGAGCTGAGGGTTCTAAGATGTCACCCAGCCAGGGAGGGACGCTGCCAGGAGCCACACTGGAGATGCTGAAGTCCACAAATTCAGAGAAGGAAACTAGGCCAAAGGAAAAATGCCTTAGAGTCAAAGCCTCCTCCCCTCTCCTCTGCCTGTTTCCCATTTCCTTCCCTCCTCTTCCCCGTCCTCCCTCCTCCTCTCCCCCCTTTGGTCTCCTGGCCCTCTGGAGAGGACTTTGCTGAGGCACACAGCATGAGTGACCAAGTGACCCAGAATGCTTCCATCATCCCCAAGGTGGCGTTTCTGTGCCCCTCACCCAGGCTGGGGTGGACCCTCCTGGCCACGGAGCTGGCTGAGGGCGTGTAGGGTTACAGAAGCCTGTAGGGTTACAGAAGCCAGAGGGTCCCCGTGGGCTCTTGGGGCACCTGCTGCACAGGCTGAGCTGTGGAAGCAGCAGCAGGACTCAGAAAGTTCACAGGGAGGAAAGGACACTTGGTCAGGCTGCATTCCTAGCCTGGGGCAGAGGGAAGATAGAGACACAAATGGTCAAGGTGCCATCTGTGCCAGGATCCCGTCCACCAGGTCCTGCTCCCAGCCATCAGGTCGTGGTTGCCAGGAAGCCAGGAAGAGGCAGCAGAGTCTGCTGCTCGGACACAAACTCATAGCCAGAAAGGGTGTTTGAACTCGTCAGCAAGGACAGCATTTATTCTAATAAAACTGCAATTTATCCTAATTGATGTCATTTAACTCTTGGCAAAACAGCTCTTTGGCAAATGTTCAACAATAATCTTCCTGACAAGTTTTTAACAGTCACGGATTGGACACTACATAGTGAGAAATTATATTTATTGAAGAAGAGTCATTTTTAACCCCTTGTCACACATGTTCTGATCTATTATTCCCATCCTGGTGGCGATGAGGACCCCTGTGGCGTTAGCTCTGATGGAAAAGGAGGCATTTCAGCTGCTGAGGGTGGGCCGTGCTAATTCCTGTAGTTACCGGCTGTAATTGCACTTGAAAGCCGTCTCTTCCTCCACGTGCAAACCATTTGGAGGACGCATGAGCTGTGTGGGTGACAAGCGGTGTTTAAGTGAAGTGTGATCCTGTGATTTATTTAGGTCACAGTGCAGTTAATAATTGATGAGGCTGCTCTGCTGATTTGGAGAGAGGCTCTGAAGGACTCACTCTCTTTGCTGCAGATACTTGGTATTCCAGACAGCGTCCCGGACTCAGCGTCTCCACTGAGCCCTGCCGCCCAGGACACTGATCACCTTAGGTTGTAACAGGAGAAGAGAATGAGGAAAACTACTTTAAAAACACAGAACCCACAGGCACCCCCAGTGAAGGGCAGGGAACTGGGGACACAGGACCCACAGGCACCCCCAGTGAGGGGCAGGGCCCTGGGGACACAGAACCTACACACACACCCAGTGAGGGGCAGGGCACTGGGAACACAGAACCCACAGGCACCCCCAGTGAGGGGCAGGGCACTGGGGACACAGAACCCACACACGCACCCAGTGAGGGGCAGGGCACTGGGGACACAGAACCCACAGGCACCCCCAGTGAGGGGCAGGGCACTGGGGACACAGAACCCACACACACACCCAGTGAGGGGCAGGGCACTGGGGACACAGAGCCCACACACGTACCCAGTGAGGGGCAGGGCACTGGGGACACAGAGCCCACACACGTACCCAGTGAGGGGCAGGGCACTGGGGACACAGAACTCACAGGCACCCCCAGTGAGGGGCTGGGCACTGGGGACACAGAACCCACACACGCACCCAGTGAGGGGCAGGGCACTCGGCACTGGGAACATAAACAGATGTCAACGAGTTCCCTGTCCTGGGAATTCAGTTACCCCTGGTCCCCGGAGGGAAGGTTTTGTCACTGGTGATGTCATCTCTGTAAACAGGCTTAATGATGTATTTATAAAGTTGTGTCATTAAAGAGAGGTGGTATCATTCAGTGGAAAGACCCAGACCTTGGAGCCAAGTTTAGATCTCAGCCCGGCCTGTCAGTAGCTGTGTGACCTTGGGCAAGTGACCTAAGCTCATGTTGTTAAAATAAAAACACCAAAAACTCTGCCACCAGAGGACACTTTTTGCTTTTTTTTTTTTTTATTGTTTACTTGTTTTTGTCACTGTTGTTCTAACACCTATAGGGTCAGTGCTATCGGCCTGGTTCATTTGGGCCTCCATGACGAGATGCCTTAGATGGGTCCCAGATCTGATGTTAGGTGAGGCCCTGCTCCTGGCTTGCAGACAGCCACCCTCTCACCTCCTCACTGGAGGGTGGGGTGCACTGGAGAGAGAGGTGGGCACCACATTCTCTCTTACAAGTGCGCTGAGCCCGCTGCCAGGGACCCCATGACCTCATGTAACCCTAATTACTCCGCCAAGGCCACATTACTCTGAGGGTAAGTGTAGAATATAAATGTCTTAGCATAATAACTATGAAAGTGGCATGAAGGCTATGTTAAACAGTATGATGAAAATTTTTCAAATTGTATATAAAAACAGTACATTGTACCCCACGACTGTATTAATGTACACAGCTATGATTTAATAATAAAAAAAAAGAGAGAGACTTCAACATCTAAATTTTTCATAGAGGGGAAACAGACACGGGGCATCTGAGGGGCTCTTGTGGGGTTGGGCAAACTCATTATTCCTCTAACACTGTTGAGACCTGTGTTATGTCTTAAGTACCAGGAAAAAAGACCATATGGAAAATGGTGGGTGCATCAAGCACTGTCACCAACAAGGAAATAGCCGTCTGATTGTTAGCAATTATCCATCAAGCTCAGAGAAGGGACTGGACCCAGCCAGGAGCTGTACAGATGGACGAGGAATGTTGGCCTCAAGAGGCCACCTGCCTCAGGGTCACTGGTGAGGTCACAGGTGCCCCTCTGCCACCAGGACAGCCTCAGTCTGAAGGGCTAGAAATTTCATTTTCTTTGTGATTTAGATGGTTTGTTGTGAGTTGTTTTATTAGTGACGACTTCTGCAGAGTTGCTTTAAGTGACAAGTAAGCACCACAGACATACTCCTGTGCCCGGCCCATTGCTCCCAGAGGGCTCCGACCTACAGATGCAGACTCTGGCCTGGCTGCCAAGGGGTCCCAGGTATAGGTCCAGTGGCTGCTCTGGTGGCTGAAGGGAAGTGGCTTAATTGGAGGGAGGAGAGTCACAGGCCCACCCCAGACCCTCAGGGAATGCACTGGAAAGAGCTACCTGCTGGTGTCACCTCCCTGAGTTCCTGGGACAGACAGTGGTGGGGCCTGCCTTCCTGTCAATGGGCCTGGGGGGGACACCCTCCCCACCATCCCACCAAGGGTGCATACGTTATCACCCTCTATCCCACTTGGAGCCTTAAGGGGCATTTTCTCTGGGTTTTGAGGCAGCATTGTCCCCTGGTCTCCTGCAGAGCCCAAGGACTCTCCTGTGCCCACTGCCCACCCGTGAATGGCTGGGCAGTTGAGCAGCTTCAGGGAGAAGATCTAGGTGTCAGAAGCTGGTAGCACCTGGAGGCCAGATGTGCTCTCAGGGCAATGCTGATAGGACCCTGAGTTTTAAGAGGAGTTTCAAGCCAGAAATTAGCTCATTCCCTGGGACTCACTGAGTGGGGCAGGGCCGCAGGGTGCTGGCTCTTCACAGTCAGACAGAGCTGGTGGTCAGGGCTGCACCCCGACCTCCAGGACATGGCTGCTGCCAGCAGGCACACCACATGCTTGATGGCCAAAATCAACACTGTTTACTTTCTGGAACATTCTCCCTGATTGTGTGGGGCACCCTCATAAGGGAACTTGATGTGGTGGGGGAGGTGCTTGCTTCAGATTTCTGGCCCACACGCTCCACTGCGGTTTCAATGTCACTCTGGTAGCTCCGGAGGTAATTAATCTGTGTGGCGCTGGCTGGCTCGCCGGGCCGCAGGGTAATTATCTGTCTCACTTCCCCAGCTGGCCAGGCAGCTGCCTCAGCATCATCACCAAGAGCAGGGAGGGGCCCCTGGCGGCAAGCACAGGATGACTTAGGGCCACTGTGCCTTGCACTGGGTGGTGGCAGAGCAGGGCATGCAGTGTGGGTGTCCCACGCTGTGCTCTGGGCTTTGCACGCCCAGGATAGTTGCCTAGAACAGCGGGAATTCAGGACACTGAGCTACAGTTTCCCTGCAGAGCTGAATCACCTGGAGGCAGGAGGGCTCCACCCTCCATCCTCCCCAGAGGCCCCTCACCCCCACTTGGCCTTCAACCCCAGGGATGTCCTGTGCTGTTGCCTCGGGAGCAGCCCAGTCCAGGAACCATTGTGCCCCTGGAGCCACCCTCGGGTGTGTTCGTAATTGCAGAATTTCTAGATGACCCTGTAGTTTCCTACTAGAGAGAACTCAGCACATAGGTTCCTGCTATGCTCTCTCTGTGAGCACCTGGGAAATAGAACTTCTGCCTGGCGCAGTGGGCTTGGGGGACCTGCACACCCAGGGACTCCTGTCTGCCTGACACTTCGTGTGATCCCTCTGACTGGCTCCACACACACAGAGCGGCCATGGCAACGTCCTCAGTGTCTGTATGTTCCACACTTAAGATTGGAGAAATGAAGAATATCCGGAGGCCATTAGGACACGGGCCTTGGAGCCACTTCTCTCTGCCATCACCAAAGCTCCTGCCAGCCCTGAGCCTTCCTGTCGAGGCGGGGGCCCCTTCTGACCAGTGGCACCCAGGGCAGTGGCTCACCTGGGGTGTGACATGCACCCTCTTGGAAGAGAGAAGCAAGCTGATGGACCTTGCGCTCAGTGGTGCCTGTGTCCTGCCCCGGAGGTGCTCCTTCTGAATGGACAGTCCTTCTATATTTGGGAAGGGGCAGCTGGAGCCATCAGGGACAGAGGGAAATAGGCCCTCTTTTGATGGCGGGAAGAAGACCACCTCCTGGTCCCTGCTCTGCCTGGGAGACGAGCGCTGGCTCCTGGCCTCCCTGTGAATCTCAGAGCATCTCCCTGCCACATGCATTTCCTGGACTCTGCCTGCAGCATCCTCTGGGTGCAGGTTGTGGAGTGACCTCATTGTTCTGACACCTTTCGTGGACATCTACAGTGGCCTTTCTAGGGTAGATACCAGTGGCCTGGCATCATCTGTCCACACATGTCACCTTGATGTGTCACCTGGTATCCTCCAGGCAGGGCCACTGTGCTCCTCAGAGGGCCTCCTGCATCCTTGCTTTTCTGAGCATCAGATCACCAAAGGCTGCAGGACAAACCACTTGGAACTCAGAGACGAGGAGGACACCAGCTGGTTCATCTGTTTGGAGCTCTGCATCCTGGGCAGATTTAGCTCGGTATTCTTGCTGCTGCTGGTGGTGGTGACAGGGTCTGCATTCAGCAACACGCAGGCAGCTGTCAGGGTTCCTGCCCTCTCCACGTGACCTCAACAGGCGGAGCCCCCAGCGGGAAGGAGACTGTTGGATGGCTTCTCTGGTTTCCAAAGGGCATTGAGGAAGTTTCCAGGCCTTCTTAAGGCTTAGGCTTGGCCTGGACACTGCCTCACCTTCGTAGCATTCTTGGGACCAGACTCAAATCAGAGCCAGCCCAGACTCAGGGTAGGACCAGCCAAAGCCACCACTCCTGGGACTCCTCATTTGTGGTTCTTTCTTCCCAGGATGGCCCCCCAAGCAGCCTGACCTTTCAAGAACGGCCTCTTTCTCCCCGTGGCCCTCCTCGGGCTTCCAGTCAAAGTGTCCTTCTTGCTCTGGGTCTTCTGTAACCCTGCGAGTGTCCTCCTGGCTGGGGTGTTTGTGCTCAGCCTCCAGGGGCAGGCAGGCTGCCTTTGGGTCCTCTAGGCAAATTGGTGAACCCTCCCACCCCCACCACTGAGCTGTGGTTACGGTGGTGGTAGACATGTGATTATGGCTCATGATCCCCCCGGGGGCTCTGCAGGGGGTCAGGTTTACATGTATTATTCACTGGAGCCCCTGCCTGGAGCATCAGACGTGCTCAATACCTATCACATTCTCATGGCCCTGGCACACCCCAGCTGGCCACAGAGGACTTCAAGCACATTGCTCCATCCACAAGCGTAAGGGCTTTTCCAGGTCCCATCTGCTGTGTCCTCAGCTGTGTCCTGGTAGAGACACTGGGTCTCTACCAAGTTACGTCAGTATCTACAGTGCATGAAGTGCATATTTAGAAAATGTTTGTTAGTTTGAACTACCAACATAAAGGCGAGGATGTCCTCTCTCTAAAATTCATTCTAAATGTTTGTCTGAACTTTAATCTCGTGGGAAAAGAAACAGCCTGTGTTTGACATGGCGTATATGGTGTTGGTCCTTACACTCTTCAGTCAGCACGGCACACACATCTCATCTCATCCTGGCAAAATGTCAGTGCAAGGACTTACATGCCGGGCTGAGAAGCAGAGCCTCTTGGTGCCAAGGCAGAATCTGTCCTTATTTCATAAGTGAGACAAAGGGCAGAGGGTGTGGAGAGCCCCTGTCCAGGTGTGTGGGGATAACAGAGCAGGGTCGGCCTCATGGCACCAGGTGTGGGGAGTACCCTGTCCAGGTGTGTGGGGATAACAGAGCAGGGCTGGCCTCATGGCACCAGGTGTGGGGAGTACCCTGTCCAGGTGTGTGGGGATAACAGAGCAGGGCCAGCCTCATGGCACCAGGTGTGGGGAGCACCTGCCCAGGTGTGTGTGGATAATGGAGCAGGGCCGGCCTCATGGCACCAGGTGTGGGGAGCACCTGTCCAGGCATGTGGGGATAACAGAGCAGGGCTGGCCTCATGGCACAGGGTGTGGGGAGCACCTGTCCAGGTGTTTGGGGGATAACAGAGCAGGGCTGGCCTCATCAGGGTCCTGCTTTTTGTGCTTGGGGGCCCTTGGTGAGTGGTGTAGACATTCCAAACATTTTTTATTTTTTTTGCTCATAAAACGGTGCTAAATACATTGGCTCCTAACAAAAGCTTGGAGATGTAGGAAGCAATACTTTGTATATACAAGTTGCCACATTCCCTCTCTGGCCTTAGTTACTGTCTCTTATTACAGTTCTGTATGACGTAGTGCATGTTAAAGTGAGATGAAATGAAGCAGTATTGTTGCTATTTAGTTTAGATGTAATTTAGATGAAATCCCCCTCTCAAATGGGGCAGTCTAAGATTTCACATCAAGGAAACTTTGGAGAGAAAGGGACATTATGTAGCACAGACATGGTTTTCTCTCTACCCCATTTAGTCTGGAACCATGAAGGTTACAGGGAGCCAGTGACCACCACTGGGATCAGACCCCACCAGACCCCACGCTCCTGAGTCGGGACACGGAAGCTTCACAGAGACTCTGTTCTGATCGGAACATGATCTTTGTTATTTCTGTTTGAACAAATCAGATGTCTTCAATCAAGCTCTCTTACGCATTCTCAAAATTCTGGAGAATAATTGGTAACCTTTGTTTCCTGAGGCTCCCTGAGTGTATACTGACAATTGTGGAGACTGGGTCCTGGTGAGTGTGCTCAGCTGTTGCCCAGCACTTAACCTGCATTTCCTCCTGTGACCTCTGTGGCAGCCTGTCAGTCCAGGTGATGGAGCACATGGACTCTTGGAGTTGGTGTATGACATGCCCAGTGTGTTGGTCCTGATGGGCAGGACCCCCCTTGGTGACCCTGGGCCTGGACTCTTCCATCTCTGCCCCTGCCCTCCCAGGTGTGGGCAACATCTGTGTTGCCCGACAGAGAGAGGAGAGGGTAGAGAAGGAACGCAGGCTTCGTGCTACCTGGGCATGCAGTGACACACACCTCCACTCATGTAGCATCAGCCCCAGACACACCCACATGTAGCATCAGCCCCAGATGCACCCAGGCGCTCTAGAAATTTATAACCACTGGGAAGCTGCTTCCTCACGCAGCTCTGGTTGATGGAAGAAGGAGAATCCAATCTGCTGACAGAGAGCTACTTCTGTCCACTCTAGAGCCGAGGATACTGAGGTCAGGAGATGTGAGGACCCATACATGCCAGGGCAGTCTATCTTGGGAGTCCATTCTCCTATGGGCTTCCGAAAACAAGTCCACAGTGGGGCCAGAGCAGTGGGAATGGCTGAAAATGGGAAAACAAACAGAGGTTATAAAACCACAACGTTAGAAAATTAAATGGACAAAATAAGCCCAGGAGTTACCCCAACTGTCCAGAAGTGATTTCACAGCCCTCAGAGAGGCAAAGGAAGACATGACAGTTGACAATGTAATGTTATCAACTTACCAGCAAGAATGTGGTGTCTGTCCCCTCGGAATGGCGGGGGACACCTCAAAGGTGACCACATAATACTTAGCCATGAGGCACACAGCAATTTTCAAACTTAATTATTACACTTTGCTTGACAAGAGCTCTCTGATGGCTATTCTAAAAATAACAGTTCCAAAAGTGCTCTGAAGGGTGGACTTGGAGCTGGCATCAGTGCACAACTTCCCAGGGGGAGGACCTCAAAGGTGGCCACTGAGATATTTGTCAATAAGGGATGTAGCATTTTTCTAGGAAGAGTTTGTGAACTTAATTGTCCAGCCTCTTTTTTAACAGTGTGAAGACTTGTCTAATCAAATCCTCCAAGGCTCAGGATGCCTAGGTATATACACCCACTTTTTCTCTCCCACCAGGTGGACCCCTGCAGGTGCACTGGGACTCTGGGTGGGGCTGCCGCTGCAGGGCGATTGCTAGCAGTTAACAGTGGAAACAGTGGACATGTCACTCACTGGTCTGCAGGTGAATGAGGGACATGCAGAAGGCAAATGTTAAACAGAATGACCTGGAGCTACTGAATCAACAGATGGACATCAAAAAATACAGAGATAAATGGAAAAAGTAAGTTGTGTCACTTCAGAGAAGACTGGCTGAGACACCCAGTTTCCAGCTCACATGTCAGGAGCTGGTGGTCACCACTCCGTCCTCACAGGTTAAAGGTGAACAGACTGTAAGTCAGCACCTCCTCTCAGGTCCAGAGGAGAACAGGGCATAGGTCAGACTGCTGCCCCCGTGACCAGAGAGAGCCGCACAGACAGGGAGCCACAGGCACTGTGGCGGAGGTCCTGCGGGGACAGGTGTCAGGTGAGAAGACCTGCACAAGGTAACTGCTGAGTCCTGCAGGTGGGTGGACAGTTAGGGTACGGCGGCCTCATGGTTTTATGTGATTTGCCTCAGGAGTTTGATTAGATTCCCCTAGTAATTACCAGAGAAATATTCCCACCCTGGCTTTGGCATGGGAAGAGAGAAGGAACCCTTCTGAAATGCCAGAGCCCTCTGTTCTAACAAGGTCTGCCCTCCAGAGAAGCTATCTAGTTGCCCAGAGCCTCATCTAGAGGGGTGTGAGGAGAGCTGGACTGTCTTGAGTGAAGGGAAATATCCAACTTCATCTTACTCCAACCTTTCTTGTGGGGAAAGGGAAATGCTTGACATCAGCCCGCTTTGGCCGTCCCATCTCAGCTAAGGAGGGAGAACAAACCAAGAGGAGCTCATGAAGTTCATCATCCAGAGACACAGCCTCAAATCCCAGGCCTACTGAATGCCCCTTACACACCACACCACTGAAGGCCTGTGCATTATGTGCAATTAGTAAGCAAATATGTACAAGGTGTCCTACAAGGCAAGAAACGCAGGTTGAAGGGACAGAGCAGGTGTTAGAAGCAGACATGGTAAGGATTTTGGAATTATTAGACAGAGAATTTAAAATGATTACGACCAACATGGTAAGGGCCAAGAACAGATGGGAAGCATCATTAGAGTCAGAATCCCTGAGGGAGAACTAGAGAGAAAACAGAACAGATAAAACACTGCAGTGTACGTGAGGATGGGCTTATCAGCAGCCTGAGCATCACTGAGGAAAAGGTGTCTGGGACTGACTGTGCGTAAATACAAAGTTTGGAAACTGAAAAGCAAAGGGAATAAAGACTGAGAGGGCTCAAGATGCTGCAGAAGGACCAGGGGACAGTTACAAAGGTACAGCGTGAACAGCCAGGGTGCCAGAAGGAGAGAGAGAGAGAGGAAGGAACAGAAGAAATATGTGAGATGACCACGTGGGAGGACTTTCCCAAATTAATTCAGACACCAATCCACATATCCAGGAAGCTCACAGAACACTAGGGAAGACCTATGACCCAAAATTACAGTAATGCACATCATTTTCAACCTATATTAAATCAAAAATGAAGAAACAAACCTGAAGTAAGTCAGGGGGAATAGGCCTATATCTACTGAAGAGATATAGTTAATAACCTTCCAAACCAGAAAGCACCAAGACCAAATAAGTTTCCTGGTAAATTTCGCCAAACATTTAAGGAAGAAAGCATCTCTAAAATCACTTTCTGGGGAATTCTGGGAAGATGGCTACCTAGTAGCAACACCCAGCAGAGGTTCCTGACCAGAAGGAGAAAAATTGGACAGAATTGGACTCTATGAAGCTAAAGTGGTGGAGCTGAGCCAAGAAAGAAGTTCGGCAAGCTATGACTTTAAGGAAGAACATTTAAGAAAACAAATTACAGGTACAAAGCCTATCGACTAGATACAGACGTCCTCAAACTACGACCCACAGGCCACATGCAGCCCGCCTAGGACATTTATCTGGCCTGCTGGGTGTTTTTGCTGTGGCTGCCCATCCTACTTAGCAGCCGACTCGTCCCAGGGCCCGCAGTCTGGCCCTTCAACGGTCTGAGGGACAGTGAAATGGTCCCCTGTTTAAAAAGTTTGAGGACTCCTGGACTAGAGGATAGGAGACCCATCCCCCAAGTGGGAGGCTGGCTGAGAGGGAACAAAAGACCTCTCATTTTACCTCACAGGAGAGAGCCACTAAACACTGAGTCTCTTTCTCCAGGGAGGTCTCATTTGTGAACCTAGACATCACCCCACGGGGCATAAAATTGAACAAACATTTTCCCCCACAATTGCAAACTCCCAGTCTACCCTTCCCTCCTTGCATGGCAGTCTGAAGTTCTGCTCACTGCAGAGCACAGAGTGTTTGGTCTTTTCCTGAGAGATCTGGGCATAGTGTAAACCACTGGACATCAGGACAGAATCTCTGACTAGTGGGGAGGAAGGGGGGTGTGGGAAGAAAAAGATACTTGGCTAGAAGAGAAGCAGTCCCTTAGCTATGACTTTGCCCAGCCAATGGTGGTGTTGACCCTCGTTTTGGGCTGTGTCTGGCAGGAGGGGGTGCAGAACCCCTGGTACTGATGGTGCCTATGAGCAGGAGACTGGTTGCTAGATGCAGACTGAGTTTGGTGTGAGGGGCTGGTCCCTGGCTCCAACTGGGCCAGAGCACAGAGGCTTGCCAGGTGTGGACTGAGACCCACAGGTGGGAGGTGTGGGCCCCTGACTCCAACAGGGCTGGCAAGCAAAGAAGTGGACACCAGTGTGGACTGCGTCTGGTGGGTGGAGGCATGGATCCCTGGCCCCAATTGAGCTGTTAGAGATCCTTGGATCCCTTTATGTTGAGCAGGGTTTGTACTACCCAAAACAATTTGATTGGAACTTGCATCTGGAGCTGTCCACTCAGGGACACTCTCAAGTTGACCTTGGAAGTTCTATAGCAAAAAAGAATTGAAGGGTGGGGACAGGGACAAAGCTGTCTGTATTTCTCCATAGCCAAATTTAACCCTATTACCATGGCTTCTTAGAATAGGGTAGAGTTTGGATGATTTCAAAACAGCTTTCACTAGCTCACCAAGCTGGTCCTCAGAGTCTCCAGCCAAAACTCTGAAAGGGGCCTTTATAAGATCATGGGGGATAAGCCAAAATTACAAAGCCTAGCACTTTGAAAGGGGCTGATTAAATCTACTACCTGGGAACCCCAATTCAATCTCACCCTACCAGTTCTAATAACCAAATGGGTGGAAAATAAACAGGGGCAGAACCAACAGAAGAACTCTGGCAACATGAATAACCAGAGTAGATTAACCCCTCCAAGGAATGACAAAGGAGATACAACTGAAGATGCCATGCATAGACAAATGGCTGAAATGTCAGAAATAGGATTTGGAATATGGATGGCAAATAAGATGAACAGAATGGAAGAAAAGTTAGAAATTAACATCCAAAGAGTAGTTCTAAAGTTGTCTCCAGAAATTAATGAATTCAAAGACAAAGTCACCAAAGATATGGACTTTTTTAATAAAAAAAAGAGATAGCAGAGCTCAAGGCAATGAAAAAGTTATTCAAGGAGCTCCAAAATACAGTAGAATCTCTTAGTAATAGAGTAGACCAGGCAGAAGAAAGAATCTCTGAAATTGAAGACAAAGCTTTTGAACTTTCCCAGATGTTCAAAGAAGCAGACAAATGGAGAGCAAAAACTCATCATTTCCTGAGAGTTATGGTATCACTCCAAAAGATAAAACATTCATCTTATAAGAATTCCTGAAGGAGAAGAGGTTGGTCCTAAAGGTAAAGATGCTCTACTCCAAGAGATTATGGAGGAAAATTTCCCAAGAATTTCAAGAGATACAGAAATTCAGATAGTAGACAGTTTCAGAACCCCAACAAGACTCAATCCAAATAAAGCATCTCCTAGACACATTGTTATTAACTTTGCCAAAGTTAAGATGAAGGAGAAAATTCTGCAAGCAGCCAGAGGTAAGAAAACATCACTTGGGCAGCACCTGTGACTCAGTGAGTAAGGTGCTAGCCCCATACACCAAGGGTGGCAGGTTCAAATCCAGACAAACTGCAACAACAACAACAACAAAAATATCCTGGTGTTGTGGCAGGCACTTGTAGTCCTGGCTACTCAGGAGGCTGAGGCAAGAGAATCACCTAAGCCCAAGAGCTGGAGGTTACTGTGAGCTGTGATGCCACAGCACTTTACTGAGGGTGATAAAGTGAGACTCTGTCTCTTAAAAGAAAAGTATCACTTACAAAGGGAGAAATATCAGAATGACTGCAGATCTCTCAGCCAAAATGTTTCAAGCCAGAAGAGAATGGTCATTGACCTTTAATCTCCTAAAACAAAACAACTTTCAGCCCAGGATCCTATATCAGCTAAATTGAGTTTCAATTGTGATAGAGAAATCAAATACTTTAATGACGTACACATGTTGAAGAAATTTGCCATAGGTAAACTAGATTTCCAGGATATGCTCAGACCCATCCTCCCAAATGACCAGCACACATCTCTACCACCAAAGAAAACTCACTCAGAAATTTCTGAACAAAACCCAACTTCCACAGTGGTGAAAGGATTAAAAATGTCCACTGGAATTTGTAAAACATGACATCCAAAACACTACCAGTTTTGTCAATTCTCTCAATTAAGGTGAATTGTTTAAATTGTCCTCTAAAGATGCAAAGGTTGGCTGACTGGATACATAAACTCAGACCAGGTATCTTCTGCATACAAGAATCTCATCTTACATTAAAGGATAAAAATAGACTCAGGGTGAAGGCATGGTTATCTATAATACAGGCAAATATTACATCTATGATACAGAAAAAAGCAGGGATTGCAATTTTATTTGCAGATACCATTGGCTTTAAATCAACAAAGATAAATAAAGATAAGGATGGTCACTTCATATTTGTCAAGGGAAACACCCAACATGAAGAGATTTCAATAAGAATTAACATTTATGCACCTTACCAGAATGTTTCTCAATTCATAAAGGAAACTCTAATGGATATGAACAACTTGATATCTTACTGCACTAAAATAGTTGGAGATTTTAACACCCCTTTGACAGTCTTGGATAGAACCTCCAAAAAGGTGGGGTCATGCCTATGGTTCATCTTATAAGGGTACATATGAATCTCTCTAAATGTAGACTATAAATGTCTTAACACAATAACTAAGAAAATGACATGAAGACTATGTTAACCAGTTTGATGAAAATATTTCAAATTGTACGTAAAAGCAGCACACTGTACCCCAAGACCATATTAATATACACAGCTATGATTTAATTAAAAAAAGAAACTAAACAAAGAAATATTAGACTTAAACCTGACCCTAGAACAGATGGACTTAACAGACCTCAAAAGAACATTTTATCCTAATAAAACTGAATATACATTCTGCTCATCAGCCCACAGATCATCCTCCAAAATTGATCACATCCTAGGACACAAGTCTAACCTTACCAAATTTAAAAGAATAGAAATTATTCCTGTATCTTCTTGGACTGCCATGGAATAAAAGTTGAACTCAACAGCAACGGGAATCTTCATACTCAAACAAAGTCATGGAAACTAAATAATCTTAGGCTGAATAATAACTGAGTCAAAGATGAAATTAAGAAGGAAATCACCAAATTTTTGGAACAAAATGATAATGAAGTCACAAATTTTCAAAACCTGTGAGATACTGCAAAGGCAGTCTTAAGAGGGAAATTTGTAGCATTAGAAGCCTTCATTGAGAAAACAGAAAGAGAGGAAGCCAACAACTTAATGGATCATCTCATGCAATTGGAAAAGGAAGAACACTGCAACCCCAAACCCAGCAGAAGAAAAGCAATAACCAAAATTATGGCAGAATTAAGTGAAATTGAAAACAAAAGAATTGTTCAGAAGATCAATGAAACAAAATGTTGGTTTTTTGGAAAAGATTAATAAAATTGATAAATCTTTGGCCAACCTAACCAGAAACAGAAAAGTAAAATCTCTAATATCATGTATCAGAAATGGTAAAGGAGAAATAACAACAGACACTTCAGAAATTCAAAAAATCCTCAATGATTACTACAAAAATCTCTATTCCCAGAAATATGAAAATCTGAAGGAAATGGACCAATACCTGGAAACACACCACTTCCTAAACTCAATCAGAAAGAATTAGAAATCTTGACTAGACCTATATCAACCACTGAAATAGCATCAACAATATGAACTATCCCCAAAAAGTCCAGGACCAGATGGCTTCACATCTGAATTCTGTCAAACCTTTCAAGAGGAACTAGTACCTATATTATACAACCTTTTCTGAAGCATAGAAAAAGAAGGAAAACTTACCAACACATTCTATGAAGCAAATATCGCCCTGATCTACAAACCAGGAAAGGATCCAACAAAGAAAGAAATTATAGACCAATATCATTAATGAATATTGATGCAAAAATATTCAATAAGATCTTAGCAAACAGAATTCAACAACACATCAAAAAAATTATATACCATGATCAAGTTGGTTTTATTCCAGGGTTACAGGGTTGGTTCAACATATGCAAATCTATAAATATAATACATTACGTCAATAAAATGAAAAATAAAGATGGTATGATTCTCTCAATTGATAGCTTTTTTGATCAAAAAGCTTTTGATATTATCCAGCATCCTTTCATGATCAGAATTCTTAAGAAAATAGGAGTAGAAGGGACATTTCTTAAATGGATAGAGGCCATCTATAGCAAACCCACAGCCAATGTCATATTGAATGGAGTAAAATTGAAAACATTTCCACTCAGATCAGGAACGAGGCAAGGATGCCCACTGTCTCTGCTGCTATTCAACATAGTAATGGAAGTCTTGGCCATCCCAATCAGGCAAGAGAAGGTGATGAAGGGTATCCAAATAGGGTCAGAGGAGATCAAACTCTCACTCTTTGCAGATGATAAAGAGGATAATGGTGATGGATGTGTTAGTTAGTTCAACGTAAGCTTTCACATTGTATACCAAGT
>CAUYQV010117231.1:0-27893 GCA_963574575.1 Galagoides demidoff
TGGGACTACTGGTGCCTGCCATAAACACCTGGCTATTTTTTGTTGTTGCAGTTTGGTTGGGGCCAGGTTCGAACCCATCACCCTAGGTATATGGGGCTGGGGCCCTGCCCATTGAGCCACAGGTGCCGCCCAGCTGTAAAATATAGTGATAACTTTAGCAATGTCACAGAGCAAAAGAGATAAACTATAAAATACATGGATCTCCCAGCAAAGGAATGTAACCTAAAGCTTTTCTCTCAGGACTAGGAAAAATAATAAATAATTCCTTGCTTTGCCTCACTTGAGTGATTGACATAACTTATAAGGCATGAATGGAAATTTAAAAGAACCTAAACTAGCTGGGCATGGTGGCTCATGCCTGTAATCCCAGCAATCTGGGAGGCTGAGGCAAGTGGATCACTTGACCTCAGGAGTTTGAGAACAGCCTGAGCAAGAGCAAGACACCATCTCTACAAAAATAGAAAAATTAGCCAGGAATAGTAGCAGGTGCCTGTAGTCCCAGCTATTCTGGAGGCTGAGGCAACAGGATCACCTGAACCCAGGAGTTTGAAGTTGCTGTGAGTTGTGACACCACAGCACTTTACCCAGGGCAACAGAGTCAGACTCTGTCTCAAAAACAAACAAAAAATAAAATCCCAAACTAACAGCAAACCCATATGTACGGCAAAGTTATAGTTTACAGTTTTCAAATTTAAAAAATAAGCAGTAAAACTCTGTTGACTAATAAAGGAAGCTCTTTCCTATAGTAAACAATCAGATCTGCAGCAGAGATAGAAATCAAATTTCTCAACAAAACTCAGCCTCTAAATTTGGAGATGAGTAGGAAAAAGGTTGGACAAAGAAGTAGAACTAAAAATGAGGGACTCATTTGGAATGATCACCCTTGTTTGTTTTCCCTACCTCTTTGAAGCCCAATTACCAGCCACACATTTAGCCCTAGCTAGAGTAAAATTAATCAGTGTTCCTTGCTAAAGGAATTTAATGTGATGTCTGAAAAGTGAGTTCTGTGTTTTGCTCACTGCCGACTCTCCCAGACATAGGATGGTCATGTGTAAGGATTACTTAGAGAGACTGCAAAAATACAGACTACTGGACCACGGCCCCAGACTTTCTGATTCAGAAGGTCTAAGGGAGGGGTCAGGAATCTGCATTTCTTTTCTTTGTTAAGACAAGGGTGAAATAAAGTTTATTGAGGAAGAGAAGGGGGCTTACAGAGTAAGAAAGCTTACAAAGTAGATACATTCACCATAGACAGTGAACAAGCCTCCATCCTCAGGGCAAGTAGGCAGAGGCCTAAGAATCTTTGTTTCTAATAAATTTTCAAGTAATGCTGATACTGCTGGTCCATGAATCACACTGTGATGGGGGTGTTGAAAATAGATATTGAGGGTAGCTCCTGTTTTTAGTTCAGTGGGTAGGGCACCAGCCACATACACTGGGGTTAGCAGGTTAGAACCCAGCCTGGGCCAGCTAAAACAACAATGACAACTGCAATCATATCTGGGTGTTGTGGCGGGCACCTATAGTCCCAGGTACTTGGGAGGCTGAGGCAAGAGAACAGCTTGAGTCCAAGAGTTTGAGGTTGCTGTGAGCTGTGACAGCATAGCACCCCACCAAGGGCAACAGCTTGAGACTTTGTCACATAAAAACAAGAAAAAAGAAAGAAAACAAAGGACAGGAAACAAAGAAAAGAAAAAGAAAAGAAGAAAGGAAGGAAGCAAAGAAAGAGAAAATAAATATTGAGTAAAAATTAAAAAAGTTTGAATAAACGAATGAAGGGTGGGTTTGGCACCTGTAGCTCAACAGCTAGGGCACCAGCCACATGCAGAGGAGCTGGAGGGTTCCCATGCAGCCCAGATTCGAATCCAGTCCGAATCCTGCCAAACAATATTGACAACTACAACCAAAAAGAAAAATAGCCGGGTGTTGTGCAGGTGCCTGTATTCCCAGCTGCTTGGGAGGCTGATGCAAGGGAATCACTTAAGTCCAAGAGTTTGAGGTTGCTGTGAGCTGTGACACCATGGCATTCTACCAAGGGCAACACAGTGAGACTGTCTCAAAAAAAAAAAAAAAAAAAAAAGCAGAGCATAGAATTTGCCCCCAGAAGCCCTAAGCTTTCTCCCTCATGACATACCCTCACACAGACACTGCCTCCTTCCGCAGACCCTCACCACTTCCATTACACTGATTCTACCTTACCCTCTTCCTCTCTCCTCATCACACCAGCACTGCCAGCAGCCTCTGACCTTCTACTAACGCTGTATTTAGAATCAACCCTTTCCCTACTCAAGTCATAGACTTGGGCCTGGATGGAGGATAGAAAGGAAAACAAATTTTTAGTCCCTGAGACAAAATGGTTCCTCTCTCCATAGAATCTGCTCCTCTCATTTTTTTAGAAACCAGGGAATAAGCTTAAAGGATAGATTTCATACTCAGACAATTAGTGTATGAGATATTCATTGTGCAATGATAGTGGGTGGTAAGAAGAATAAGGGGGGTGTCTCTCCTGCATTGCCCGGGGGCCTGATCTGACCATAATCTTAGGTGGAAACTCAACTGTTATTTTTAAGTATTCAAATTTCCCCACCTCTTTGTAGAAATAAAACAGGTGAGCAGAAAGACACACACACGGCTGAAGGCTTGGGTTCAATGGACTTTCCAAGCCTACCCCTGCAGTGGAGCGGGTTCATGAGAACTGAGCAACACAACTTCCATCACCGAGCAGTGGCCCAGGACAAAGACCCCAGGGCCTCTGTGGAAAGGAACTGATGCAATGGAAGGTGGAGGACTGAGGTCACCACGATCAGAATGATGCAAGTACGTGAACCTGTGGAGGAAAAGGGTGAATATCAAACCCAGAATGGCTGTATCTAGTACTTAACAGAGCTCACTTTTTTCTCCTCTACCTCCGCCCCCTCTTTCTTCTTCAACAGGATTTTTCTTGTCTTATTATCAAGGCATTATTTTCAACTCTGTTGCCTCCCCATTAGAGATCTGTTGCTGTTCTCAACTTTTTCTTCTTCTGTTTAACTTTTCTGGGGTCTATAGGAATGTTATGTCCTCTTTTTTAATAGTTCGTGATTCATAAAGTCAGAATAAACATTGTCTGCCGTGCTCCTCTGAACACTCGTCCCAGGCGGAGAATCCCGGTGGAGCAGAGACAAACAACTCACACTCACTGCAAACAAAGGCCCAGCGAGAACGGCTGGCAACTTGCATCTGTTTTTACAAGGTTCTGTGTTAGCCGATGACCTGGTTTCGTGTTGAGGGCATTTTCTACCAGGTATTTCTTAAGCATGTTTAATCTACTGGAAAATGGTTTTTATGTCTATGATAAATGTTTTTGTAACTGTTTTAAAAAGTGCATTGTCTTCATTTTACAAAAGACTCTGGCAGGCTCCAGACTGATCGCTGTCTAGTTCAATGCCACTTCTGCACACATAGGTGTGTATTGATGCCGTGTCGTTTAGAGGAGTTGCAATGGAGACAACTCCAGTTGCTTACTTATTATTAAATATCAGACTGAAATTTTCATTTATCTCTATGTTCCACTGTCCCCACCAAATTACTGCTACAGTTGGGGTTGACATCATTCCTGTGATGGAGCTTCAAATATGTCTCTAAGCAGCACTACTAAGAAACAGTGTCCCACGCTTCCAGCCAAGGGCTGATCTGAGAAGACATTCTAACATGGACGCCTGCTCCCTTCCCCACTGCCCATGTCATCAACAACATGGAGAGAGCTAGGTTCAAGGCAACCTTAACACTGTAGCCTGCCCTCATTCACAGTTCATCTTTCTGTTACCCAGGGTCAAATGCAGTCCAAAAATATGAAATGGAAAATTCCAGAAAAAAAGCAATGCATAAGGTTTAAGTTGCATATCTTTCTGAGCAGTGTGATGAAATCTCATGCTGTCTCCCTGCCTCCCACTTGGGACATGAATCATCCCTTTGTCCAGTATGTCCACTCCATGTCCACTACTCACTGTTATCCATGTAGTCGCCTCACAGTTATCAGATCAGCAGATCACGAGAATAAGTATTTTCAGAGAACTAAGAGAGACCACATTTATATTGCAGTATATTGTAATAACAGTTCTATTGATATTTTATTATTGTTAGTAGTTATTTTTGTTAATCTCTTACTGTGCCTAATTTATCCATTAAAATCCATCACCTATATATGTATATACAGGAATAAATGGAGTTTGATACTATATGTGGTTTTGGTATCCATTGGGGGTCTTGGAGCATATACCCTGTGGAAATGGACGGCAAAATGAGATTAAGTATATAATAACCCCTAACAATGATTAAAGAAAATATATATGGGACATTGGAAGAGATAAAAAGATCAGAAGTCATTATAGCAGCTTCAAATGTACAATGTGTATTTGCAAACAATAATACATTTATAGCAATCTGCTTATTCTGAGTGGTTAAGAAGAGAGAAAATGATCTTTCATTGGCAAATCTTTACATGATCCCTCATTGCTAGATGCTTTGCTTGGTGTCTCATTGAATCTTCATGGTGATCGTAAGAAGTCGTAGTTCTTCTACAGAAAATAACTTGAGATTATTTTTGTTATTTCAGTGTTCTCTTTCTCCCATCTGGGTTCTCCAATACCTGTTTAATAGATTTTAACAAACCCCATGCAGTAAATGTAGGCCTGATTCCATCTCATTAGTCGCACCTGTCACTCTGCCTCTGGAACTGATCCCATTTTCCATCTATGGAATCTGTGTGGATATATGGCCCTCATCCCTTGTCATCCCCTGAGGTTGATCTGAAAAGTAAAATCAAGCCTGCGTGGTATCACAGGCAGTGGGATAGGACGTACCTTGTGCCTGGGTCCCCAGGAGGGGAAGATGAGGAAGAGCTAGCTGGGCAAAGTATACTTGAGTGTCACAGGAGCACAGAATAGACCACAGAGGAGAGACCCTCAGCTTCCTGAGAGAGTAAGACTGGTCCTCACGGCATCTCCTCTCCAAGGTCGCCTCTGTTCTTCCCAGCTTCTCAGTTCAGGTCAATGTCAAACCCTGCAGAGAATGAGGCGCCATATGAAATTTAACTCATCTCCACATCACTGAACACGTCTGACCCCACTAATCTTAAGAATAAACATCATGTTTCCTCTTAATGATCTTTTGACAATTTTAATATAACATTTTAAAAATTTCTTCCTTGTATCAATATCTCTCCATGTAAACTAACTCTACACATCACAGAATTGCTTTTAGAGACCCATTAAATATGGCATATTTAGTTACTAAAGTAAATTATTATTTTCATTAAAATTAACCAGAATGAAGCGGCTTTAGTGAAAATAGTGAAGCAAGAACCTCTAAAAATTCACTCTTCCATAAAACCAACAAAAATCTGAAAAAAACGTATCAGAATCAAGGCAGCACCTGTGGCTCAAAGGGGAAGGGTGCCGGCCCTATATGCCAGAGGTGGCAGGTTCAAACCCAGCCCTGGCCAAAAACTGCCAAAAAATATAGATAGATAGATATCTCAGAATCGAGTTTTGCAGAACTCTGGAAGTTAACCAAAGGTTTACAGAAAGTTGGGCATGTGGATTCAAGAAAAATGGCTAGATCTGCATAAAAATAGCCATGTTATTGTGTTTTAACATGCCATGAATGTATCCCCCCTCCTCAGCTCAATAGTCACCTTGAAAAATTACAACCTGCATTCCTGTTACTAAAGGAAGTGGAATAGAGTTAGATCTTGAGCTATTGTGAAGCCTAAGATGCCTTGATCTGACTTGTCTGGACTTCAGGACTGGACTGGGAAGGCATATTAATGTACACCATGGAACACTATTCAACCATAAAAAGATGGAGGCTTTACATCTTTTGTATTAACTTGGATAGAATTAGAGAACATTCTTCTTAGTAAAGTAACACAAGAATGGAAAAGCAAATATCCAATGTACTCAATACTAATATAAAGCTGGTAGATTAACTAATATATACCTGCAGGAGAAAAAAGTTAATTCAGTTCAAGATGGAAGGTGGAGGGAGTGAGTTGAGGAGAAGAGGGAGGGGTTTGGTGTGCTCCTACCTACCAGGCATAATATGAGGGTGTATGGCACCCCTCCTGGGTGTGGGACCCAACAGTAAGAGGGACTTTACCTGACAAGTGCAAACATTGTAACTTAACTGTTTGTACCCTCATGTTAATTTGAAATTTTAAAAAATCTAGTTTTCAACAGCAAAAAATGAGACATACAAAGAAACAAAAAAAAGTATGGCCAATACACAGGGAAAAAAAGAACAAATGAGGAATCACTTGGGGAAATATCTGATACCACACCAGATATTGGACTTACCAGACTAAATCTTTAAATCAGAAATTTTAAATAGATTCAAAGAGCTAATGGAAATCATTTCTTAAGAATTAAGATGAATGAGAATTATATCCTACCAAAGAAAATATAAATAAATAAGCAGCTATTATATATATATAAAAAGAACCAAATAGAACTTCTAGAACTAAAAAGCGAAAGAACTAATTTGAAAACTTTACTAGAGTTGCTAATAGTATATTCGAGCAGGCAGAAGAAAAAAAATCAATGAATGTGAAAATACATCAATAAAGATTATTCGGTCTGCAGAACATAATGAAAGAATTAAGGAAAATGAACAGAGCCTCTGTGACCTGATGAGGACCATCAAGTCTGCCAATATGCATGAAATGAGAACCCTGGAACAGGAAGGGGGAAGTAAATGAGAATGAACACTATTTGAAGTTTTAGCCTCCAAATCTAAATTTGATGAAAAACATTAATTTACACATCTTAGAAGCTCAACTAAGACCAGATTAGCCACAGTAGAAGACTGAAATCTGACCCATACCTCTCACCACTGACAAAAATCAACTGTCACTGGATAAAAGATTGAAATGTAAGACATGAAACAATAAAAATCCTAGAAGAAAGTATGGGGAAAACCCTTGACAAAATCAGCCTGGGAAAATATTTTATGTAGCAGACCCCCTTGCCAATTGTGGCAACACCTAAATAAATAAATAAACAAACAGGACATGATCAAGCTAAAAAGCTTCTGCACAACTAAGGGTACCCCAGCTAAAGCAAACAGAACTTTAGAATGGAAGAAGATATTTGCAGGGTATGACTCTGACAAAAGGATGACAACTAAAATCTACAGAGAACTCAAATTAATCATTAAGAAAAGACCAAACTCATCTATAAGTAGACAAGAGACGCGAACAGAAACTTCTCTGAAGAAGACAGATGAATGGCCATCAAATACATGAAAAAAAATGCTTATGATCCCTCATCATCAGAGAAATACAAATCAAAACCACTCTGAAATATCCCCTTACCTCTATGAGAATAGCCCACATCACAAAATTCTGAAGCTGTAGGTGCTAGGTATAGTGAAAAGAAGGGAACACTTTTGCACTGTTGGTGGGACTGCAAACAAACACAATCTCTATAGAAAGAAGTGTGGAGAATTCTCAAAGAACTGAAAGTTGACATTCCCTTTGATCCCACAATTCCATTACTAGGTATCTACCAAAAAGAAAAAAAAATCATTTTGCCATAAGGACATTTGCACTAGAATGTTTATTGCAGCTCAATTCACAATTGCCAATATGTGGAAGCAACCCCAGTGCCATCAACTCATGAATGGATTAATAAAACTGTGACATATGTATACCATGGAATACTATTCAGCCATAAAAATGGACACTTTATATCTTTTGTATCAACCTAAATGAAGTTGAAACACATTCTTAGTAAAGTATCATAAGAATGGAAAATGCAAGTATCCAATGTGCTCAATACTAATGAAAACAATAGATAAACAACTGCATGGCCCCAAGATAAAAAACACAAGTATATTAAAGTGTGTGTGGGGAGAACAAAGAGAAGGGGGATTGGTGGGATCTCACCTATAGTGCACAGAGTAAGGGTATACAGCGCCCCTCCTGGGTGAAGGACTCAACTACAACTTGAACTTAACCTTAGAAATTGAAACATTGTAACCTAAACATTAGTACCTTAATATTAATCTGAAACAAACAAAAAGATCAATTCCCAAATCTACTCTCTTAGACCCTGTACTTTATAATTGACATCTGTACTTTGCTTTGAATTTTGCAAAGGATTTTCACCTATAAGATCTCATTTTATCCTTACAATAGCTCTAAGGATAGAGGAGGATCATCAACTCTATAGATGAGGGAACCAAGGATCAGAGAACTTAAAGTCTCTTCTCCAAGATGACCTCATAGGTAAGTGGCAGAAATGGGACCGGGCCTGAACCAAATTCTAACCCCTGGCCCCAGAGGGATGCTTTTGTCATGGACTAAGCCATATTCTCCTTTTCTCTTAAACCTTTATATGAACATGCAGCTCCTTGGCAGCAGGGCTTTATAGAAGTTGGGGGCTGACCAAGATTGTTCTACATGAATCCTGTACCCACAGGAGACTCCACACCTGCCCACAGTTTTAGCTGTACTTCATTACATAATGTGTGCTTCTCAGTCCTAGGGATGTTTACAAGATGAGGAGGACTTGTCTACTGCTGGAGGAGGCTTCTGCCTAGAGAGGGTCCCTGAGGGATGGGAGGAAGAATCATACAGTCTCAGCACGACCATGGCAAATAGCTTCGTGCCCTTCTCTCTTAACCGCCACCTTGCAGACATAACCAGTTCTCAGCACAAAAGCAGAGGAGCTGGCAGAACATACAAATGAGGCAGAGACACCACTGGCATGGAAAGAATAGTGATATTATCCTAATGGCTCTGTAATAAAATACAATCATAGGAGGAAATTTACCCTGAAATCATGTTCCTAAGCTTTGCAGAGAAGCCGGCAAAGAGAAGCCTGTTTCCTGGCCTTCCTCATATTGCCATTCTGGACAGCTTCTCCCCGAGGGAGGGGTGTGTGTGCAAGGGTCTTCCTTATTACCTGCTCTCTAGACTGCCCAGAGTAAAGGTCCCAGCTGCCCCTTTGGGCCATCCCTTTTGAGAAAGCTGCCTTTTCAGCCACAGACTTGCTAATCAAACTAGGGACTGTGAGGTACCTGGATCCACTCTGGCCCTCCTGACTTCAGTTATAATCATTTCCATTTGGGGTTGAGACACTAACTTGGAAGATGCCAAGTGCTTCTTGCTTGCTTTTCACACCATAAACCATTTCTGGTATATAATCCATGCACTAAAATTGGAAATCCTAAGCTGTGCATTTCACCTGCTCAAGTTTGAGCCTAGGAGAGTATTTTTATCTCATGCTATGTGAGTCCCCACCATGCTCACAGCATACAGATTTCTCCATGCAGCACCAACATGGCATCGCTACGTCTGCTGAGCTGTCACGCAGCAGTATTTTGGGAAGGCTGAGGGGGTATATGGCTCTGCGTCAGGCAGAATGGTTCAAGTCCTGACCATATCACTAGGGGTGACCAATGGGGGGAGAATTTGACATTCATTGACCCCCATTTATGTTTCAGGTACCAGAACAACCTTGATATGTTCATGAAACATCTTGCTTACAGTAACTCTCTGAGGTCTGTTCATCCTCATTTCCTGCATGAGGAGGCTGAGACTTAGAGGTTAATCCTCCCATACAGGACCAAAGCTGACAAGTGGCAACTCCGTATTTTGATTCTTCACCTACCTGCTTTGTATCAGTTTCTCAACCACATCACGCTGCCTCAACTTACCTTCTCTTAGCCCCAATTCTCTCTCTGTAATTTATAATTTTTTTTTTTTGCAGTTTTTGGCCAGGGCTGGGTTTGAACCCTCCACCTCTGGCATATGGAACTGGCACCCTACTCCTTTGAGCCATAGGCACCGCCCTCTCTCTCTCTGTAATTTAAGGAAAATAACTGTATGGGGCTGCTGGGAGGCACACAGAGGTGGCAAAAGATAAAACCCCAGCAAAGTGTCTGAACATAGATGTCATTTTCCTTTTCCCTCCGCAGCAGAGATTAGACCCAGGAATGAGGCAGTGTCAGCGTGACATCCCTGCCAGAGGACATGATAATCTATTATTTAAGCATTTATGTATTTATGCTTGGACCAGTTGTAGAGAGAATTCAATGCAATGCATAAAAACCTATAAACCAAGAAAGACAAAGTAAAATACAAATACACAAACATGAGTATAGAAACAAAAGAGAAAAACAAAAGGAGAAAGAGGGAGTCGAGCAGTGCAGTTAGTGTGCAGAGACGCGCGGTGCAAGGCTCTGTGGAATCACTGTTTGGGGACCCCGCAGAGTTGTTATTAATGGGCCCAAACTGGCTGTGAGATGGTTTGTTTTTCTGCGGAGACACACAGCCACTCTTGGGATGCTGGTCAGAGATCTCTCCATCGACCATCTTTACTGAAGACATTCTGTGTTCTCAGCTACACTGTGTGAGGACGTAGACCAGGAAATGGTCTCTCTTTTGAGTATTTCTCAGAACAAGCTAAGGTGTAACTCTAAAGCCGAAGTCAGACCGGGCGAGGCAGAGAGACCAGGTGGGATGGCCCAGGACTGTCTCAGGGTCTCGTCAAGCTGCCGACTTACATGCAACCTGGGCGATCTGTGGACTGCTCAGCAGCAGTGAGATTGTGCCCCTGTCCCAGCAAGTGCCTGAACTGCTCCCAGCTGGTCCTCTGATGGCTGAATAAGAGACTCTTCGGGGACAGCACCGGAGGAACCCCTGTTAAGAGAGGGGATGATCTGAATAGAACTTGTGCCATAACGTAGCCCTTTAGCCTCCTGGAAATGAGATGGGGGAAGACGCAAGATAGGATCAAAACTGGCTGCAAGAAGCCCTCAGGCATTTCCCAACACAGGATGTTAAGTTTATAAAAAATATATATATATATTTCTTAGGCAGCACCTGTGGCTCAAAGGAGTAGGGCACTGGCCCCATATGCCAGAGGTGGCAGGTTCAAACCCAGCCCTGGCCAAAAATAAAATTATATATATATATATGTACATATATATATATATGTGTGTGTGTGTATATATATATACACATATATATATGTGTATATATATACACACATATAATATGTGTGTATATATATATATAATATGTGTATATATATATACACATACACATATTTCTTTAATAATATAACCTTAGTTACAATAACAGTTTTACTTAAAGAATTTTATTTTTTTTAAGCTTTTGGACTCTTATAATAACATTTAGCTTAAAACCCACACTGTAAAGTTGGATGAAATATTTTCTTTTTTCATATCCTTATTCTGTAATATTTTTTCTTTTTTAAAAAACTGGCATGTATTTTTATTTTTTAAACTTTGTTGTGAAAAACTAAGACACAGACACACCCATTAGCCTAGGCCTACACAGGTCAGGACCATCATTCTATCTGTCTTCCACCTCCCTATCTTGTCCCACTGGGGGGTCTGCAGGGGCAGTAACATCTGTCGTCTGTGATAATAACACCTTCTCCTGAGATGCCTGCTGAAGGACCTGCCTGAGGCTGTGTCAAAGTTAACTATTTTTAGTAAGTAGAAGGAGTAAAACAATAATAGAATAACAGTGAAAACATAGCATATTAAACCCAGAACCCAATAACATAGTCATTAACCATGATTGCAAAATCCTAGGCCCTATAGGTAACCATGTGGGCCGTGCTTCTATACAACTGGCAGTGTGGAGTTGTTTACACCAGCATCAACCATGAACACAAAAAGATGACATTATCTTAATTAATTGCCTGCCTAGTCACTATCTGTCTCTTCAGCCCTGGGGGGTAGCGACATCCAGTTGGGGGCTGTGCCTGACTCAGTGCTGAATGCTGGTGTCTGGATGGCACCTGGGACAGAATCCGTGATCCACATAGTCTTACAAGCCAGGTGATGACTGTATGGACAGGGCAGTGGCTGTTTTGGGCCCACTTATTTTTAAGATGAGAAATGTAAATTCTAATTAGGCCAGTAAGTCACAGAGTGAGGCTCAAATCCAAAGCCTCCGGCTCCCAGCCCTGTGCTCACACCAGCCTGGGAACATGCGAATGCTCATTCCAATGTGTTTCTCAGCCAGGTGCCATGGCGCACACCAGGGGTCTCACGCTGCTCAGGAGGCCAAGCAGAGAGGACCCCTGGGCCTCAGAGTCTGAGCCCCACAAGACCCTGTCTCAAAAAAAAAGATATATATATATATATATATATATATATATATATATATATATATATATATAGTGCTTTTGAAAGGTATTTTCTATTAGTTTTATTAGTTTATTCCCAGGGTCCAAGGTAGGATTATGATTTAATTTAAACAGCAAGGAAACCTCAGATCTCAGCATCTTTGGTGCTGCCAAGACCATCTTCACATTAGACTCTAAGTTAGAGGAACCAGACCTTGGATATCCACACCGAGTGATCCTTCTGACCTTTGTCCCTGCCGTGCAGAGGTGAAAGAAAGAGCATCTCAGGTCTGGGAGGGATAGGAAGGGTCTCTGCTGAGCAAGGAGAGGGATGAGGACCATGTCCTGCAAGGGCCACAGGCTGTGGCTTGTTAGAGGCCTCTGGTTTGGGGCAGGGTTGGTTGGAGCCTGGATCCAGACCTTTCTGTGGCTGGAGTAAGTCCCAGCCCCTCTGGACCTTGTTTTCCAATGTCCATTCTGAAGCCTGGCCCTGTCTGCACATCCCAGGTTGCTGACTTGTCCCAGGCCCTTCTCTCCCTCTTTCCTAGGTCCTTCAGGGACAGCTCAAAGACTGAGCTGGACCTGGGCCTGGCCCAAAGGCCAAAACAGCACTGTGCCCACTTCCCTGGACACCGAGTTGGTTGGGCTGGAAGAAGCAGCAGCTGCCCAGGGATGCATGTTTTATTCTCTGAAATCAGAGCCCTTCCTTGGGAGATCGTATCAAGACTTCTGTTCCCAAATTCTTCCCTCTATAGACATAATTGATCCTCAGGCTTGAAGGCCTCAAAGCCTCCTCTCCAGAACCAGCGGCTCTCTGACCACACTGGCCCCGCCTTGGGAGAGCACTTACAGGTTCTGAGTGCAGAGTCGCTGCCTAAGGGGTGCACTGCCTGCACAAGCACCCCCCTGCAGGAGCGAAGCCACCTGCAGGAGACTCTGGATGTTCTCAGACACCAAATCCACAGGCTGGGGGCTGTTCCCAGGTGCAGAGGGAGCACGTTTGGGAGGTGGAGCCTGAGGGCATGTGGCACACATCTGCAGCAATAAATAAATTCTATAAGCATATATTATCATTTAAAATGGAAGGATACTCACTGGTTGCTAATTATAAGGAAAGGGATATATAACTCAGGGCAAGATAAAAAGATACAAAACATTTTGGTTCAGTAAGTTTATTTCTCAGAATCTTGAACAGACACTAGAGTGGGGTTTGCATAGTAGGAAAAATACAAACTCACCTGCAGCTGCTGGGATGGAGGACTCCTGGGAGCCTCTCTGAGCCCTAGAGCAAGATGCTCCTCTCAGACAGCTAAGTGTGAGGAGTGTCAGCAACTTCTCTGCTACGCTCAGGAGGGGCCTCCCACTGGGGTAGGGGCCGTCACAGGCCCCTCCACTGGCTTCCTGACCCTTCCCGTTGGCTCTTGCAGTGCCCCCACCACTCTCCACTGCTTTGACTTTCATTTGCAAAATAGAAAACTAGTTTTCTGCTCTGTGAGAATTCAAACCAGAAGCAAAAAGAGAGTGCCCACCTTCTCTTCTTCCCCTACCCCACTCAGGTCAAGTAGAGAAGGGAAGCAGTGAGTGGCTCCCTGGAGCAGTCAGGAGGGGGTTTCTGTCCAGGAACAGAGATACTTTTATCTTTTATGTAAAGTTGTCTATTATTTGGGCTACAATGTTCCATTTTTTCAAGTTCAACCCAAGGCTGTGGTGAAAATGTCCATCCACTTTCCCCCAAAGCCATCAAGAACATTTACCCATCTCCATTCCATGCTGCTGTTGCCTCCTTTCCATGCAGCCTGAAGTGCTGTGAGTCCACACAGGGTGGACGGGCCCCTGTGTGTTGCCCTGAGCCTGCTCTGTCTCAGTCCCCCATGTCCCCACGTCCCTGTTAGCAGGACAGACACCCATGGAGGTTCCACAGCAGGGGCTGCAAGCAGGTGAGGAGGGCAGCAGCCCTTCTCTATAGTCTAGGCGTTAGGCCTGGAGTCCCAAGGTCATCTCTGCTTTGGAAAGAACAGAGTCAGGGTGTGGCTGTGCAGCAGGAGGCTGGGTGAGCTCCCTAGAGATTGACCTCAGTTGGGATTCAGGTCCAGCTTCATAACCCCAGATCCACAGTCTTAGCCCTGCCTGAGATGAAACGTAGGTACCATATTAAAAACTAAAAAAATAAAAATCCTTAGATGATTTTACTGAAAAGGCCAAATTGAAAACCACTGGAGTATCACTGGGACAGCTGGTCACCCTGGAGAATGTGAGCCACGGGGAGGAGGCCACATCACGGTGCACTCACGGAGCCACTTTGCAAACAAGGTAGAGAACTGTGACTCTGGCTTCCCTGTAAGCAGAGAATGAACAACGACAGGCAGAGGCTTTTTATTTTGGGACATGTTCCCAATATAAATGTATTTGTGTTCAGATCAAGGCAGGGCCTGGGGTAACTAAAAGGTTAATTTATTACAGTACCATGTGCCATCTAAGATAAAAATCTGCTGTCCCCAAAGCCCAGGCCCTGCACCAGATCCCATAGCAGAAGGTGCGCGGTGCTGAGCAAGAGAAGCCGCCTGTGTATTTACAGCTGTTCCCCTCAGCTGGCATCACTGCCTGAGCTCCGCCTCCTGTCAGGTCAGCGGGGGAATTACTGCACTGTAAACTGCAGGTGAAGGGTCTGGGCTGCACACCCCCTGTGAGAATCTAACGCCTGATGGTCTGAGGTGGAGCTGAGGCTCTGATGGGGAGCAGCTTCAAATACAGACTCTGGTTAGCAGAGAGGTGAGACTGCACAGAGACCACGATAAAGCAGTTGCTTGCAGACTCATAGCAAAACTCGCCTCCCACCAAGCCCCACTCTGATCCATGGAAAAATTGCCTTCCACAGGACTGATCCCTGGTGCCAAAAAGGCTGGGGGCCACTGAATGTCACCCAGTAGATTGTGATGTGTGTTAGAGGCTTATCATGCCATCCCACCTTGTGCAAGGGCTGAACGGCATCTGGATGTAACGTCCACTAATCCTGCCTGAAATTGTTTAAAATGAGCCATTTGATCATTATTGTTTCGATCACTGACAGTCTTGTGAATCTGGCTGCTG
This sequence comes from Galagoides demidoff, assembly GCA_963574575.1. Classification (NCBI taxonomy): domain Eukaryota; kingdom Metazoa; phylum Chordata; class Mammalia; order Primates; family Galagidae; genus Galagoides; species Galagoides demidoff. The sequence goes on from CAUYQV010117231.1 coordinate 15,234, forward strand.
CCTCCAGGGGAATCTAAGCCCTGGGAACTGAAGGCTGCTAATTCCAGGGCAGACTTCCTGCCTCCTTCCTGGATGTCATTTGGACCATCGGTCCTGAGAACACACAGCCTTCAGGAACTGGCTCAAGATGGCTCATTTCTCCCCTAATTTGGGTTAGGGATGTGCCCCCCACAGGTCTCTTAGAATCTCAGTACAGCTGAGAGATGGAGCAGGGCCGGGCAGGAGCCTCACCTGTCCTTTCCTACCATGAGCAATTCCAGTTGCCCAACCTGGGGAAGGGATTATAGGTGTGAGAAAGTTCTAATGGCTCTGGAGTCACTGGGAAATGACCCAGGGAGCTAGCACACTCCTTAGAGACACCAGGAAAGTACAGCACGTCCCAAGAATGGAAAAGCAACAGCCCAATGTGCTCGGTACTAACTTGAAACCAGTGTATGAACCACTACATGCCCACCCCAGGGAAAACGGAATTACGTTCAAGTGGGGGGCAGTGGGGAGGAGGGCAAGGGGAGCGTGAGGGGTCAGTAAGCTTTCACCTGAGGGGCACAGCACAGCCTCGGGGTGCAGGGCTCAACTGCAACTTGGACTTTACCCCACAAATGCAAACAATGTAACCTAACCAATTGTACCCTCATATTAATCTGAAATTTTTTTAAAAAGGGAGAAAAGTGTAGTTTGAGCTCCCCTCTTGCTTCTTGGCTTCTGAGAAGGGCTTGTGTAACCCCAGAGAAGGTAGCTGGGAGGGGAGATGAGGAGGGTGAATCTCACTGTCCCTGCATGCTGAGGTCAAGCTTCTCAGGACCCCACGCGAGTCCCTCATCCTGCTGCATCCCCCAAAAACTGAGCTTGGTTCTATCTGGGTAAAACATGATTCAACCTGAGCCTTTCCTTCCAATTTCAGCCCGATTCAATTCGATCTGAAGAGCCAGCACAGTACACAGACTGGCTGAATTCAGACAGACTTCTTTCTCTGCTGTGAAGCAGCCCAGGGTCATTTGTTTCCCCCACCCCCACCCCATTGAAACTGCAAACTGCCCTAACAATCTCCTGCAGGACATCAATCTGCCCTTCCTTAAGATGTTTTTCTTTATTATCTAGCCTAAATTTATCTTACGTCAATTTAAAACTGTTTTCCTCTGCTAAGTGCAGTGGCTCACACCTGTCATCCTACCATTCTGGGAGGCCAAGGCGGTGGATTGCTTGAGCTCAGGAGTCCCAGACCAGCCTGAGCAGTAACAAGATCTCTCAAAGTAGCCGGGGGTTGTGGTGGCCACATGTAGTCCCAGCTACTCTGGAGGCTGAGACAAGAGAATCACTTGAGCCCAAGAGTTTGAGGTTGTTGTGAGCTATGACTCCACGGCACTCTAGGAGGGTGACAAAGTGAGACTTTGTCTCCAAAATAAATAAAATAAAATAAAATAAGCTGATTTATCCAGTCACTCATGCACGAAGATCAGTCATAGGAGGTGAACATCTTCTCCCTGGGCCTGCGACAATCACCTTCCATACGCTCACACTTCACTCACACCTGCAGCCTGACTCCCCATGTTCAACAGGACACTATTTTTTAAATTTGGTCAGGGAGGTTCAAGGAGAAATTTTCTAAGCCCTGTCCAGTACTGCCATGTCCTATGAGTAAGGCCGATGGAAAACTGTAAGCAACCAGTCCTAATCAAATTACACATGGCCCAGACTCCTCTGGAATGAAGGTTTGTGTCCCCCAGCAGGTGGAGGGCAGTGGCCAGCGGAGGTGCATGGAGGAGGCAGAGCATACAGAATGGGGAGCTGAAGGTGGCTGCGAAGGCCAGCCATCCCCACGTGACCAGCTAGAGAAATGAGGTCTGTGTCGTCAGGTGCTCTCTTCCTTATTCTGTTAGGAATATATTTCTGTGGGTAGAGGGAATATGTTACCTTTTTATACCTTAAATTTTCTAAAACAACTTTGCATTTATTTTCTCGTTTGATCCTCACCACAAAACTGTTGGAGGAGGCAACACGACTGTATCTTCACCCCGTCTCATGTTTAGGGGGTGAGTAAGCCTGTGCACAATGTCGTCTGGCTGGTGATGTTAGACTTGACCCCAGGCCACAGGTTCAAGGCCTTAAACTTGTCACCATCAGTACAGCTCCAAGGTCCTTCAGTCTCATTCACAAAGAGAAGTCCCAGTTCTCCTCCCCTAGCCTGGAGCCCAGGACTGGAGGCAGGAAGGGTGGGAAAGGAGAAAGCACGTCCCCTCCACCCCTTCCTGTCAAGTCCCAGGACAACCCCTACAGATTTCAGCCTTACTGGGCTCCCTGATTCCAGGGTGGCTTCCTATGGGTGTTCCCACAAGGCAAAGTCAGAGGCCCTGGGGATACACAGCAGAGCAGGCCACTGCCCTGCTTCACATCCCAGGGGCCCATCTCTCACTAAGGCACTGCAGGCCCTGGGCCCTGGGCTGCCCCTCTCCATCCCATCCTCTCTCACTGCCCCTGGTGTCCCTGGTGCCCTGGGCTCCCCAGCTCCCGCCTCCTTCCTGTAGTCCCAAGGGCACTGCAGGTGCACTCCTACCCCAGGGCCTTTGCACTTGCCTTTTTTTTTCAGCCCAGAATATTCTCTCCCCAGTGAGCCAGCCTTGTCTCATCTGCTATACCTGTAATGATGGTGGCCCTGGCCAGTGTGTCCAAGGTAGTAACACTACTCTCCCACATCCCCCCAGTGACTGACTTATCTTCCAAGCAGTGGCCACCTGCTCATCTGTGTAATAACTGACTTGTTTTGCTCACTGTCTCATTAAGAAATAGCACCTTTGAGGATGTGGAACCTCACGTCTTTTGATCCTTACGGTTTCTCCAGCTTCCAAAGTAGCAGGTTTTCAGTGTGTGTTGGAAGGATGTTGGTTAATCAAAGAATGAAATGTTACTCATTCCGGGAGGTTGTTTCCTGACGATCGCCTGCCCCCTGCAGCATAAAGTGGAAGTGCCTGTGATTCCTCTGCGTAGCCCTGCCTTTCTTCCTCAAGGCAAGGACTGGCATTCCTAAGGAGGTGCCTGTTCCTCATCCCTGGAGTGGATGGTGCCCCTGCGGACAGGTGCTGCCTCTGCTCTTCCTGACCTGATCCCCAGCCCAGCACAGAACCTGGTGGATGCGGAGCTCAGCTTGTGTCTGTGCAAGGAAAGAAAGAAGGGAGGGAGGAGGGAGGGAGGAAGGAAGCTGATTTCATGAGTCTAACAGTTTTCACTGTGTACCATGAGTCCTCCTAGCAAAGTACCAAACCCAAGGATGTTTTGGGAATCTCCCAAATTTACAATTGGTGTCTGAGGGGAGGGTGGTCTTGTGGGGGGTGTCCCCTTGGACCTTGCAGTCTGGATGACGTGGCAGAGTTCATGTTGAGGAGGAAGAACTGGATGGGACACAAGGGCATCTGCACTGAGAATGGAGACCAGACCACGCACACTGAGGGCTCAGCTGGACCACGATGTCACTGCAGGGCTGGGGGATGGGGCCGGATGGGGGTAGACAGGCTCGTGTCAAATTACAATGATGCTTAAAGTGGACTAGGAGGAGCAGTGCATGTACACACAGACACACGTGCATACATGCATGCACAGACACACCCATTCACACACAGACACACATCCATACAAGCATGCACAGACACACCTATTCACATGCAGACACACATGCACACACTGATGCACAGTGATGTATACAAGCACATATGCATACATACGTGTGATCACATGCACATGTGTGCATATTTGTGTATACATACATGTGTGCACAAGCCCCTACAGACACACACTATCAAACCAGAGCCTTGAAGAATCAAAGAAAGACAAGTGAATGACCCACCTACAGTTATTCTGAGTACATGAAACTGTGCATTTTTAGATTCCTCAAAGCTCTATGTGAGACTCTTCCCAGAATAGATTTAAGGGACCCACCTGGGCAGGAGAGTGTGAAGACATTGGGAGTCCCCCAACATAAGGGGGAACAGGGAGACAGGGTCCAGCCATGGGTCTGACAGGTAGCAGGGAGGCCTGCTGGGTTCTCCTCCCTGGCTGCAAGATGGGTCCCTGTCTCCATCAGCCCCTCCCAACCTCCCAACCCCCCTATCCCACCCCCACCCCTGGCAGCCAGTGTGGAGGGGCTGCAGGGAGCCTGAGGGCAGAGCAAGGACTTAGAACAACAGCTAGAATGGCATAAGCTGCCACCAAAGAGAAGACAAAGATGCTATTTTTGTTAATCTTGAGTTTTGCTCAGAAGTAAAAAGTGGGAAACCACACTGATGCTCCATTTGTTTCTGCTAAAGACTTCCTCTGAGGACAGGGTCAGAGCAAGCACAGGACCCCCCCCCCACCAAGGGCAGTCCTGTCTGCGAGTGGCATGGACCCTGCTGCCTGGTGTGTGCCTCTGTGCCTGACGTCACACGGCCCTGCTATAGCCGGGGCACCCCAAGACCTCACACCAGCTCTACACCACCCCCCACACCTGCTCCTGACACCCTTCCCTTCAGCAGCTCTGGCTCCTCCTGACTCTGGGCCTGTGCTCGCCCTTCCCTCTTGAAATCTTCCCAAAGTTCTGGCTTCAGCATCCACGCCACCCCTCCTGACACAGTCTGTGCTGCTCCAGCTGCTGCTCTCTGCTTAGGAGTCTTCTCATTCAAACAGCCTGAGGCAAAGTCTGATGTGACAACAATTCACTGATGACCACAACCTCAGGGAAGGGGATGAGGGACAAAAGTGACATGAGGCAGGGAGCAGTGACACTGCTGGGCAGCAGGTGTCCCAGGTTTGATTTCTAGTGTCAGGACAGGTAAGGGGGCAGGAGAAAAATTTAACTACTCACCTCCCTGGTCCTCATAGACTTTGCCCATACCTGGAGCACTGGGGGAGACCAATATCCGTGAAGCCAGCCCACCAACCTGCCAGCTATCCACTGGCTGTGTGCTGTGTCCAGGTCTATGCAATCAGCAGCTACTGGTTGCAGGGTCTTAGGCACCTGGCCATTGCCAGGAGGCTGTGGTCAGAACCCCAGGATGGCCCCAAGAGGAACACTGCAGAGGAGGAGGGAGGCAGGAAGCAGGGTATGGTGGATGTTGCCCAAGGCCCTGAGAGCAAAGGGTTAGGAAAGAGCTTAGAGTGTGAGAGATAACAGGGCCAAGACCAATTCATTTATATGAAAAATCAGGCTTGGGAGAAACCCTGTATAAAAGGAAAATGCATGTCTGTTTTAACTTCCACCCTTTTTGTTTGATGTGGCCACCAAGTCATAAAACCCTCAGTTCTCAGCTCCTGTGATCTGATACTCTGGGTCACACAGTGGCTGGCTTCTCCCTCATTTCCCCTCTCCCTCCCCCTTTCCCTCCTGTCCTCTCACCATCTCCCAGCACCATCCCTCCCTCCTGTCTGCTCCTGGAGCTCCCAGGCTGAGAGTGCATCTCTTGGGGGAAGCTGAGTTTCAGGAGCTGCCTCCTTTCTGTCTCTTCTTCCCTGCAGTCCCAGTTTCCCACCTGGCCCGGAATCTGAGGAGTCCACCACGGGCCCTGCTGTCCCCTGCATGGCCTGGGCAGCAGCAGGGCAGTGAGCCACCAGGGCTCTCTCTGAAGCCAGTTCTCTCTGGGGGAGTCAGGGCAGCACCAGGCTGGGGAGGGATGGCTGGACTCAGGGGAGTAGGACCCTTCCTGCAAAGTTGGTTCTGACCCCACCGCCTCATGCCCCTACTCCCAGAAGTTGTGCTTGTGACAGAGGAGGAAACTGCTCACCGAGCACATTTAAGATTGTTACACTTAGCAGAACTTAAAGCCCTATTTTTACAGATAAAGCAAATTTGTATAGATTCATGCATGCTCTTTAATTAGAACAAATACTCTTGGCCACACAACAAAATAAAATTGATGATTCACTGACAGCTAATCACTTCCAAGAAACAACAGATGTACTTAAAATGAAGATGTATTTCATGGTGTGTTTTTTCTGCAAAAAAATACTTCTAGTTGATTGAATAATGCATTATAATGATTAAGCTGTTAGTTCCAAATATGTTCTTAAGAATTTATGAAGCAATCTGTCCTCCGAGCAGCCCAGGGAAGAACTTGAATGGTGGTGCAGTTAAGAGAGAAGTGGGCAGGAGTGGTCAGCCCCAGAGGCTTCTGTCAGTTCCAGGTGGGGAGAACCTGAGGGTCTCCAGTATTGGGGATTGGGGACCCCGGTGAGGAGCAGCACTGTCCCAGCAGGTTCTCTACAGCATATTCATCACAGCAGAGACAGGGGAGGGCCAAACACTATCCTCTAGCTCCTCGAGCCAAAACCAGAACCAGAGGACCCTGGCACAGGCTGTAGTTGCTGGAACTTAAACTAGACCTCTGGCAGGAGGCCCCACTCCCACCCGTCCCTGGACCTGGGCCTCAGGAGGCTGGGCCAACAGAGAGAACTGTGAGCAGGGCCTGGATCCTGTGAGTCAGGTCAGCCCCAGGACCACATATGCTGGATGATTTCAGAAACCCCACAGGGTTGGGGCTGGAGAGGTGGGTGATGGTGGGCTGGGGAAGCCTGGAAGTTAAATTAATGCCATTGCCCCCCACCACTCAAATTATTTCATGCCATAATCTTCCTTGATCATTATTTTTGTACTGGTAAGAAAACCGAGGAGTTGGAGAGGGGAGAAGAGGAATGTGGAGAGGAGGAGAGGGGCAGAAGGGATGTGGAATCAGGAATTCTGAGCTACAATAAAAGGTGTCTGCTTCCCATGGGCCTGTGGATGCTGTGTGCACCATGGCCAGACACACCATACCTCTCATATCCAGCCACTTATTCTCTCAACAACAGAGAGTTTTTGTACCCTGCCTGGAGCCTCCCCCAACCCAATGGCAGCCTAACTCTACACTAGTGGAACAGAGTCAGTGCAGAGTCTGCAGAACAGCATCAGTGCAGAGAGAGGCTCATTACAAGGAATTGGCTCACACAATTGTGGAGACCAATAGTCCTCGTATATTCCATCTGTGGGTTGGAGAGCCAGGGATATAATTCCACTCATAATTGGAAGCCCCCCTGAGAATCAGAAGAACCAACTAAGTTCCTAGCTTAAAGGCCTGAGGACCAGGAAAGCGGAATGAATTCAGGGGGGAGACCAATGTCCCAGGTCCCGTAGTCCTTCAGAGAGAGCGAATCCGCCCTGCCTCTACCTTGTTGTCTACTCAGACCCCCAGCTGATGGGATGATTCCCCTTTGCATTGCGAAGGCCATTTATTTCACTCTGTCTACCAATTCACATACGAGTCTCACCCAGAGATATCCTAAGAAATAACATTGAACCAAATATCCAGTTTGGGTACCTGATGGTCCAGTCAAGTTGACACGTAAAACTATCCTCACACATGGTCCTGTTTCACCTAATTATTGATTCTTAAGTCTAAATTTAATCTCTGCTGAGCTCCTAAATTTGACATATGTGATTGGGCCTAAAGTGCAGCAGAACAAACACATCTCCTCAGGTGCACATCTCACTGGGGCTGGAGACAGTTGGTGAAAGATTCTCAGCACCAAGTCTGCATCTACTTGAGAAAGATATCGAGTTATCTCTGCTTCTCAACTCTAGGACAAGATTTAAATGTTCAGAGATAGGAACTTATGGTGAAATAACAGTAAAAAGTAAATTTTTAATACTCTGAAGCACAGGAGGAGGAGGAGGTGACCAAACACTGAGATCTTCTCTGTGGGCGTCACACAGAAGACAAGACGTTTTGCCTCATCTGTGCTTTTTGCTTCCTCTTACAGGACTGCAAACTGCATTGGTAACTGTTCTCTCTGTGCTTTCTCTGGATGAGATAACCCCTGGGGGCAGGGAACTTTTTCTTCTACTTACTGGAGAAAAGTAAAGTTAGAAGTGGTGAGAGATAAAGAGGACATACAGAATAAGAGTTTTCAAAGGTGGAAAGACAGGGGGCCATTGCTGGTTTGTGGGTTTCCAATGAATGGCCCTGAGTGTTTGTCCCACTCAGATTTTATTGAAGGCCATTTAGCCCAGAGGGTAAGCTGAGGAAGGGAAAGAAAACATCAGTAGTTTTTCCGAGTAAGCATATTAGTTCTTATTCTATTTATAATCATTAACTTTAAGGGTCTGAGCAGCCTTGAGGAATCTGAAACCTGAGCCTTGTGTGGGGGCAGCCTCCTGTCTGTGTCACACACACAGATTCCTTGGGGGAGGTTAATCCCCATGAGTTCACTGTGGAGCAGACGCCCCAGTGGCATCAGACTCCTCTGAAGAATTGGTGGAATGGAAGAATTTTCCTTTCATCTCCACCCACTCCATGATAAAGGTGTACAAGCCCCCCTGCCCATATTTCAGGGCTGGAGCTGTTCCCTTTATCTCTGCCCTGGTCATAATATAAATCCCCACAATAGGTATTTGCTTTGACCATTGACTGGGCAGGGGTCAGCCTAGTTGACGTTCCTTGCCAGGCCTTGCCACAGCCTCCTCTATGGGCCACTGTCTTTTTCAGAGTGTTTACAGACCCAGCAGGGCTGTTTTCAAGCTGTATCCCATATAGGCCAGGCTTCTAGGAAAACCAGGAAATGCTCAGATATGTGATTTAGTTGCTGGTTTAAAAGAAAACCAGCTAAACTGTTTTTATTCCACCTTGCTCAGCTTATTTCTCTGTTTTTTCCTTTTTCTAGGGGTATTTTCCCTTGCCAAGAATGAGGTCTTTGGTCCCCATTCTGCCTGCAGAAACACAGAGAAATATTTATTGAGCACTCAGTGTGTGCATTGCACAACTCTGCGTGGCTGACATTGTCAGCATTCTGGATTTTGGGATGAGGAAACTGAGGCAAAGAGAGTTTACATCACTTGCTCATAGGACCTGTGAACTATGCTGGGTGTGAGGAATTGTGTAGGCCTTGAGTTTGGAGTGCAAAAGAAGCAATTATGGAATAAGTACTCATTTTTTTATAATTCTATCTTGACATAATTTCAAATTTTTTTAAAAACTTGCAATAATTGGACAAAGGTAATTTATGCCATTACCTAAATTTCCCAGTCATTAGCCTGTGCCTTATTTTCTCTGCCTACAGACATATTTTTAATTAATTACTTTTAATTGTAATAACATAAATAATTTTAAAGTAACTACTTTAAATAACATACTTTTTGTTAAACTCCATCTTTGTGGGGAAAAAAGAGAAAGAAAAATAAAAAATTAGGTAAACTATTACTGCCAATTTCTTGTATGCTTTTCAGAGATAATCTGTATAGAGAAAATACACAGACACACACAAGTATATGCCCATTGTTTACAAATGGGAACACACTTAGGATGTGTTTGCATTTTTATCTTTTAGAAGAACACCTTTGAGATTACATCCCATCTGAACATACCTCTTAATTTTTAATGTCTGCAACCCATCTTGTAAGAGAACCTAATTCCATCTATTGCAACATTTACTTGTTACATTATTGCCAGTCTTTGGCTATTACAGACAGTACTGTGATGAACATGTCTATACACACAGTTGTCCCTTGGTATCTTGGGACTGTTGCTACTAAAATTCACAGGTACTTAAATACCAGCTGCTTAAAATGGTGTGGTGTTTGCACATATCCTATGCACATTCTCCTGTATGTTTTAAATCTCTAGATTTCTTACAATACCTAACACAGTGTAAATGTTATATATAAATAGTTCCTATACTGTACTGTTCAAGAAATAATGACAAGAAAAATAATTGTACATATTCAGTACAGATGCAGCAATCTGAACTGAAAAACTATATATATTTTTGAATATTTTCAACCATGCTTTGATGAATGTACAAATGCAGGACCAACAGATGTGGAGAGCCAGCCATACATGTGTGTGTATTTATACAAATATATATGCAAGAAGAATTCTTAGAAAGAAAATGTGCCTTTCCAATAATTTTTACAGCAACAATAAGGAGACTCAGGTTTACTGTTTGTAAAATAAAGACAGCTAATGGAAAAGAAAGCAAAAAAAGTGTTGGACAAAGCTTGTTCTAATGTAAAACACCATATCTACTTTTGCTTGATCCTATTTTCATCTGGTGATATCAACCAACTGGCATTACCACGTAATTATTTATTTATTTTTTCCAGAATAATTTAAATGAAATTGAGCTTAAAAAATAGGGCGGCACCTGTGGCTCAAAGGAGTAGGGCACTGGCCCCATATGCCAAAAACTGCGAAAAAATATATATATATGATGTATATATATATATATAAACATATATATGTGTTTTGTTAAATTCCAAAATAAGAAAGTAAACCACTGCCATATGTAACAAAATAAAGACCACTTGCATGAATTTGCAACTGAAAACCAGCCATAGTTTAAAAAATCCTTAGTTTTACAAGTTTTCCTATGTTTAATTTATATGTGATCTTTCAGTATCATAGTTGTAGTTTGAAATAATTTTAGAGTCGTTCTACGAAGCATTGCAAAGCCTTAGAAATTAGCGTTTATTCTATTTTATCTGTGCTTAATTTTCTCATCCTTTTCCAGTTTTCTTAAATTGGAAACAAAGGTCCATGATAATGACATAATATAGTAGTTTGGTACTACTTATAAGCACTAGTGCTATCTATTTATTTATAAGCACTGTTTTAGCTGCCTGCTTCAAAATTTTGCATGATTTTTGTATTTAGTTGAAAATAATTTCTAATTTTACTTTTCTTTTTATGAAATGTATTATATTTCTTTTTTCCCTTTTAAAAAATATTTTTTATCTAGCATTGGTTTCTAGGTAATATTATCCAGTGCCTTTTCTCTGTTTTTTAAGTTTGTATTGGATAGATATCTATATGTTTGATATAATTCACCAATAAAGCCATTAAGTGCTTGGACTTTCTGTGTAGGGGGTAATTTTAAAATATTAACTTATTTGTTTTTGCTTGGTATAAACCTATTCATTTTTTTATTTTTTAATTCAGTTCTGATAATTTTTTTCTAATTTTTTCTATCATCTAGGGATTTTCTCATTTAATGTATGCTGGGTTTATAAACAAATTTATTCATAAAATTTTCTTATAATTTCCATGAGAGTGATCTGATGTCACCTCTTTCTAAGTTAATTTTAGTAATGTGTTGTGAGAGAACTAAACCCAGTTATTCTTCCTAAAGTGATGTTTCTGTTAAACACTGATTATGAAAAATGTGTAATCGCTGTATTAGTCGTTATGTGTAACCTTGTACTTTTCATTAGACTCAACATAGTACTTATTTGCTTGCTACCTGATCAGCTGTAACAAAAGTAGAACATTAGGAAAAATCAATAATGTGTGTGGGAAACACAACAAATTCATCTCAAGATATGTAAAGGGAATAAGATGCCCGGGCCCACAGCAAAAGTTGCTGACCTGTGACATTAGCTGGGGGTGGGCGGGGTGGTGAACTGCAACAAAGTTAAAGTCACATGCACAATAAGAAAGAGGGCGTGCACGCCCAGCAGCAACAGCTGTAACCATATGCACAACAAATAAATCAAGCTAGGCAGAAATAGCTAAGGCAGATACCAGATAGATTAATAAACAGCAGGTGTGGAAGCCCATGTTTCCCTGACTAGATACATCAACAAAGTATCTAGTACAACTGCAACAAAGTTGTAGTCACCTGCACAATAAGAAAGAAGCCCATGTTTCTCTGACTAGATACATCAACAAAGTATCTTGTACGACTGCAACAAAGTTGTAGTCACATGAACAATAAGAAAAAGGGTGTGCACGCCAGCAGCAACAGCTGTAACCATATGCACAACAAATTAATCAGCTAGGCAGAAATAGCTAAGGCAGATACCAGGTAGAGTAATAAACAGCAGGTATGGAAGCCCATGTTTCCCATACTAGATACATCAATGCAGAGAAACACACACATACGCACATCCTAATACATAGTGCAACTTCTTTTTTAACTTTTTCCTTGCAACTTTCTATCTTATACTTTTTTTGTTCTGACTTTCAATGAATTTCTGTTGAAACCAGGAGTCAGGGCCAGACTGCCATAGCCCCATGGTGTCTGGCCCTCCAGGATCCCTGGGACACAGCACTTCAGAGCAGTCTCCTCACTCTGCATCGCTCCCAAGAGCCAAGAGGCTCCACCTTGCTTCCACCTGTGCCTTCTCTCTTTTTTCTTTTTCTTTTTTTACAGTTTTTGGCTAGGGCTGGGTTGGAACCCACCACCTCCAGCATATGGGGCTGGTGCCCTACTCCTCAAGCCAAAGGCGCCGCCCTTTTTTTTTCCATTGATGTTAGAAAAGCATTTGACACTGTTCTTGATTTTCTCAGGGAGAAAAGTCTTGATTTCATTGATCTTCTTTATTTTTTTAATCTCTTTTAGATTTTATTGATTTTGGCTCTGTCCTTTAATTTCCCTTTGATGATTAGCTCTACTTTCCTAGTTTCCTAAAGTGGATGTTTAGATGTTTAGACGTTTCACTTTTCTTCTTTTCTAATGTAAACATTCAAAACTATAAATTTCCCTTTAAGAACTATTTTGACTGCAGCTGTTTAATTATAATTTTAATTCAGTTCAACATACTATTATACCTAATTCCTCTTTCACCTAATTGAGTTATTTAGAAGTATGTTTGATGTTCACATACTTGGTCCTATCTCAAAGCTCTTCTCATTAAACTTTATTTGAATTCCATTTTGGCCAAAAAAA
>CAUYQV010117234.1:0-39519 GCA_963574575.1 Galagoides demidoff
AATCCCTCTGCACATGCGCACTGTACATCAATGACTTCATTAATATTCATTACAATCCATAATCCATCTCATGAATAAACATCTTGTGACTATCTCATGAGTAGCTCCTCCCTAGTAATGTATGGTTTAACTGATAACACTTTATCTAACATAATCCTTTTGAACATAATCCTTTTTTTTTTTTTTTTGAGACAGAGCCTCAAGTTATCCCCCTGGGTAGAGTGCCATGGCATCACAGCTCATAGCAACCTCAAACCCCTGGGCTCAAGCAAGTCTCCTGCCTCCACCTCCCAAGTAGCTGGGACCCCAGGCGCCCACCACAACGCCCGGCCACTTTTTGGTTGCAGCCATCATTGTTGTTTGGAGGGCCCGGGCTGGGGATTCGAACCCGCCACCTTAGGTGTACGTGGCTGGCGCCTTAGCCGATTGTGCCACAGGCGCAGAGCCAAACATAATCCTTTTAACATAACTTAATGGAGATCATATTGTTAGTCTTTGCTTCTTTTGTTCTTATCTGATGAAGCTTGAGGCTGGGAGGAGGAAGGTGGATTGAATACCTGCCCTGCTGGCCTCACTGTTTGGAGGCAGTTACTTCAATTTTAAGCAAGGCATAATTAAGAAATTTCTAAGACATACAGAAAATTTGTTTGCAAGCTTCTGCTCCCATGTGGGCCTTAAGTCAGGGGGGTTCTACGCCCACAACTGACCAGGCCGACCTTAGGTCAGGGGGGGTTTATGCCCCCAACCAACCTGGCCATATGGGATTCTGCCTCAGTTTCTCACAAGTATGCCTGCACAAAGTCTCTTCACTGCTCTCTCTCAAACAGCTTTTTTGGCCAGAGGTATGTAGGCCTTTTGCTTATAATAATTACTTGTATGATTTAAGATAAGGCTTTTATCTTCTTCTGCATCAAAGAAGGGCATTACCTGACTGGGCTAGCATGTCACAAAACCACTCCCACTTTTCTTTTCTACCTTCTAAATATCACACAGGCTCACTTTGCCCATACACAAAATAGAGATGATACTTGAATAACGTTTTGTGATTTTTCCGAGAAACAATGTAAGTGAACAAAAGAGAAAAGAAATAGTTTAAACAGTACTCAAACTTGTGGTGTTAAATGTGATAGAATTGCCGAGATGAGAGATCCCTGATGTTAAATTGTCAGAAATGCTAAAGATCAAACCTATCCTGACTCTTTCCCAGTTGAAGAAAACCCAGATCAGAAAGAGCTTAGATCTGAAAGGCAGAAAAGAAGGTCAGCCCAGGCTGAGGAAACTCATGCCCATGTTCTGTCTTCAAGTTGAACAAAGTGTGTTTAATGTGCTTCCTTTTCTAGTGCTTAGTTAAAGATTGTGATTGCCTAGGAGTCAAATAAGATTCCAAGCAAAGGTTGAGAAAATGGTGCAGCCATTGGCAACACACGACTCCTTGAAAAGAAAAAGCAGCATGGCAGCTTCCAGCTGAGTTCAAAGGTAGCAATATTAATTTGGTCTTCAAGACACGGTGACCTTTAGATGCTGCCGAGCATCTGGGGAAAATATGGCAATCCACCCCAGCTTCTTATGTCAACCGTGTTTCTTTACCACCACCACTAATTCCCAGGCCCAAAACCATCCCACAAGACAGCACCGAGTGGGATCGGGGACTTGCCTCTACCCTCAGGACAAGGGCCATTCTCATAACATTTGCCAGAAGAAACCTTGGGGGGCTAAGAAGACTCTTCTGTCAGTAGAAAAACATTTGGCTTCCTCAGGAGCCAAAATCAATACTGAAAGGAAAAGACACATTTGATTTAGCTCAAAACTTTATTTCCCACACATTATACATTGAGTATCTATTAACAACTCAAATGTAATAAAATTTGAAAATTAAGCATTCAATATTTTTATTCTGCCTTTAAAGTAGGAAAAAATGGAGTTATTGTCACTCTTTAAAGATACTGTGTATATAGGAGAAAAAATGTTCAGCCCAGCTAAGACATCAATTGTACATTTTCTTCAGAATAGAAAAAAGCAGAAATTGATAAAATGAGGCAGAACAGGAACTAAATGTGCTTTTAATTATTTTTACTGCTTTTGCCATTAAAAATGTTAATAAGTAACATATAGGCATTTAAAAAGGAAAGAAATAGCATAATATATTTCCACTGTGATAATCAATATTCCTATGCTCCTTTAATTTGAAATGTAAAGATTATATGTGTGTTTTAACCTCTCTACTACTTTGTGATGGCTAATAACCAATTCCAACACATATACCATGCAAAAAAAAAGATGTTAACAGAGATTTGGATCTTTTGTTTACATCTGCAGTAACTAATGTCCTGACTATTTTTCAGAAATTCCATAGACCAGGAATAATTAAATAAACGCAAGGTAAGTGCTACTTTATCTGCATAAGTATGCATCACACATCCTTTGAGCTTTGCTTAAAGAAGGACTTCTCTGGCTGAAATTTTTGTGTGAGTAAGGCAATTACTTGCCTCAAAGCCGTCAGTGTTTCTATTCATGTACTGATGAGAGCCTTCTTTCTCCCTAGTCTTTGTGAATAGAGTAGCCAGTATCTGCAGCAGTCCCCAGAATGTCCCCTCAGTACACTAGTTAAATATAAACCATCCCCCTACACATTCAAAATAGGTTTGCTCTCAAGGCTCTGTTTGCTTCAATTATTAGATTATGGGAAGTTTAAGTCCAAATTAAGGTTTTCTTTTGTTTTGCATCTTTTAATATTTTCATTTTCCAGGGGAAGGGAATGAAATTTTACCAACCTATATACAGAGGAAAAGGAGGGGCTAGGGAGAGACAGCCCATCTGCCAGGAAGAGATAACCAACTTCATGCCTCTCCCTCTTGTAAAATCATTGCGGCTTTGGCCACAGGAGAAACATCAATTCATTTTGTTGTAATAGTTATTAGCATAATAAAAGCATTCTGAGAATTTGGGAAGTTCAATAGGCTTCTCCCTCATAAAATACATAGGTGCAAGAATTCCATATTAATTGCCACAATTGATAAGTTTCAATGTGGACCTAGTCATTGTCATTTTGTTTGCCTTTCAGAAGAAATTTTTGAAGTTAAGTTTAAGAATTGTTCTTCAAAGAAAGGAAACCATAAGATCATTTTGGAAGTCCTCTTTCAAAAAAAAAAAAAAGCATAAAAGGGAGACAGGGAGACTGCCAGACATAACACAAAATAACAACTTTCCTTTCAGGTATAAATTGACAAAAGCTAATTCTGAAGTAAACAAATTCTACCTACTAGCGTATGAATTCCATGTAAACTGAATTTTATTTCTTTTCTTCAGTGTATAAACTGGCTAACAAAGCCTGATATTAACAGATACTTGGTAAATAAATTCATCCGTCTCTAAACTCAGGATCACATTTCCGTCTTAGATTAATGTACAAATGAATGTGTGGAGTGACTGTCTTTAGGGCCTCTCTAGAATGACCCATCATACCCCCAAGGATCCCTCCTGAGTCTACTCAAGGCGTCTTGTCTTGGCTTATCCCTATGGCAGCATTTATCAGATTGCATCTGGTTGCCCAGTTTTATGCATCTCTTCTACTAGACCAGATCTTAATTAATACACAGTCCTTGAACGTGGGGATGACTAGCACAGAATATACACTAACAGACTGAGTAGCTTCCTTTTTAAGAAAACATATTTATGATGTTGTCGTTTTCCATGTTAGAAAGTGTGTCAGGGGAAGATAATGAATATCAAAAACAAACTGTGTCCTTCAAGTCTCAGTTCGTTCCTTCAGCGAGAGCAGAGCTTTACAGATGTCCACACTGACTCAGATTGCCGAGATCAAGGACCAACTTTTACAGACTTGCTCAGAGCAGTTCATGTTTCCTTCGTTTCTTTCTTTGTCTTTCTCTTTTATCAATCATCACTGTCTGCCTGTCCTACCTGTCTTTCTGCATATGGGACTCATTACTCTAATGCTGCTGTGTAAGTAAATTAAGCAGTTTCTAAACAGCTGATCCTAATTCCCTTCATTCCTTCTCACCAGAAGCGCGTCTGCACTACGTGGTCATAGAATGGTGAATCTGGAGAATTAAAAGTAAGTACCACCTTGTCAGATTTGAATCACAAGAAACAAACTGTCCCATCTATGGAGAAAGACACTCCCTCCCTCAGAGTCACTGAGATGTAGGGAAGGAAGCTGGTGCAACCACAGGAAGAGGATGTAAATGCCAGAGGTGCCTTCCTGGTGCTTCACCACACGGAGTCCCAGGGCGTGTGACTCTCTATGGAAAAATTCACATCTAAGGAAACATTAGGTTCATACTACCAAATACAGTGATCACAAAACTGCTTTTCCTTACTCTGACTTCATCTAAGTTTTCATTTAGCTTCCTCAAAATATTTACCAGTAAGGACAGAAGTTTTTGTCCAAACTGACCTGCATCCTGAAAGCTGCAAGGCCATTTTTCTTTTCTTTTTCTTATCAATTTATGCTTTGGCATTGTGGTTTATTTGCTAGTCCCCCATGCCCTTGGCTAATGTGAATCTGTACCCAAGAGATGGAACCACTTAATGTGTTTATAAACATCAGAGTATCTGAGCCCTAAGCCTGAGTGCCAGGACGTGCACCTAGGTGAATCCATCATAATGAATGAAATGTTATGAGAAATACGGGCAGCCAGCCAGTTGGTTTGCTGAGTGATAGCCTGACCTTGGCATACACCTGCCTTTCAAACATTCACAAGAGACACATTTCAAGGCTTCAGCCACCATCTTCAGTAAGAAATTTAGTAACAGCACAGCATGGAGAATGCCCAGATCCTCAGAATAAGTTACGGGTTTCCATTTGGTAGTCACCTGTTTAGCAGTAACTCTTTTTTTTTTTTTCTGCAAAACAACATCATCAACAAAAATGGTAATGTTTGTTCAACAAAAATGTTCTATGTTTGTGATCCATTGAGGCCACGCCCCCCGAATTTAAAACATTCGACACTTTGGAGGAGGAAACGCCTGCCTGATAAGGCTGGAAACTGCTGAATAAGTTCAAAGTCCATTCACAGAAAATCCATTTAACCTGCACACATGATATGTGGAACTGTTCTGTCTAATAAAGAAGTCGTTTTAAAGCAAGCAAAGACTCAATATGGAGTAGCGTGAAAAGGTCACATGGAATATTTTAAAGACAAAAATATAGATCCCAACGAGATTTGGGAAAGTTTTTATTGGGTTTCTAGGTTGCTCTGCTACTATTTAGCAGAAAAGTTTGAAGAACGATGTTCTAAAATAAAATCAAAAGATTTTGAGTTTATACCTTATCAATAAAAATGAGAGAAAACATAATTGGTTTTGAGCGTAGTTATTTAGTTTTATAACTAAATAGTCTACGGTGACTATCAGTTATAACTAATAGTCTATGGGGAGAAGGTTACTAGAGATGTCCGTTTCTATGCAGGTGAACTTGTTAAGTAAATTAAGGCTTAAAAAACACTGAAGAAAATTAGACTAGCTGCTGGAAACAATGAAGGAATGGATACATACACATGCATGATATTATTTAAAGAGAATAAAGATTTTTCTCCAGAAATGCTTTGGAACAGGACCTGGTGCTACCTGGGTTGGACAATTTAAGAAGAGTTCCACAAGAACACAAATATTTGACAAGAATGACCTCTTAAAACAGTTTACAGTTGGGGGGGTTTCTGATTACATAAAATTACAGGAAAGACAATCAATCTCCTTAGATTTACACTTGGGAAAATAAAGTCCATAGTGTGCAGATGTAGTCTGTAGCATTTGAGGGAAGGCACAGTGGTGCAGCACTGTAGATCCGTGAAGGCCAGTCACCGCCAACCTCTAGGATTGATGGATGGATGGCTAAGTAATGAGTCAACAAGGAGGACCTGGTCAGTGACCATTTCATAGCCATAAAAGACCAGTTCTCAAATTCTGCTGGCAAGAACTGCCAAGCTTTGCAGTAATAGTTATTCCACTCTTATTGATGAATCATTTTAGCATTACACATCCATCATTCAAGTAAAGGTAGTTGCAGAAAAATATGTGAATAAAAAAATATCGACACACCAGCTGTACAAATTGCTCATGAAAGCAAGTACTGTGATATCAGTATATAGCAGGACTGTGCATCTGCCAATATTTCAAGAGGAAAAACAAAACCCAGCCTTAATTTACCAGCCATTGGAAATTTGTGGTCGGAAAAATTCAGTATGTTATGCTGCATAGTAAAGCTGACCATTAGAATTTTTATGTCACAGCCGGGCGTTGTGGCGGGTGCCTGTGGTCCCAGCTGCTTGGGAGGCTGAGACAGGAGACTCGCTTGAGCCCAGGAGTTGGAGGTTGCTATGAGCTGTGCCATGGCACTCTACCCAGGGGGATAGCTTGAGGCTCTGTCTCAAAAAAAAAAAAAAAGAATTTTTATGTCACCAAAATGAATGACATTTTATTAATGTCCTTGAGTATTTAGACTAGGGGAAAGAAAGAAGTGGTGTGTAAGAAAAGGGCAGTTCCTAATATGTGATCATATGACGAACTCTAGCCCCTGCCTTGTGCATCTGAGGTGGAAAGATGGGCAGGTCAGCAAAGATCACTCTGCTCTGCTCAGAGATCGTCACCTTGATTTGTCTTATCTGCATCTGCTTTAAGGGGAAACAGAAACACTCTCTACTGGCTAGAAGGAAAAATCCCTCCTACAAATAATAACTGGAGTGGTAGAGAAATCGGAGACAATCTCAAGACAAATGCATTATTTTTGAGGCACCATGATTTAGAAGGAAAAAAAGAAGTGTCTTTTCCCCCCCAATACTGTATCATCTCAGGGAGAACTTGACTAATTCAGTGTCAGTGCTATCTTTGAGTTAAGACAATCATCTCCACTTAAACCCACTTTTGCTTTAGTTTAGGACTCAGATGCACACTTCAGTCTATAGTCTCACACATTTCAGGAAGACTGTAGTCAGTCCTCAGATGGAAACTGTATGCCCAGAGTGAACATGAAATATCACTGTGCCACATCCGATTGCAGTAGCAGTGTCATGTCACGTGAGAAGTTTCCTGGCAAAGATTTGCATACTGCAGTTCCCTTTGTATCAAAAGCTAATCAAAACTAGACACTCTTGATAAAATAAATGCTTTATTCAGTCCAATATTCTGACAGGAGTAAAAGAACTTGGGAGGCTCGGTGCCCATAACTCAGTGTTCAGGGTGCTGACCACATGCACTGGGGCTGGTAGGTTTGAACCCAGCCTGGCCTTGCTAAAACAAAAATAGCTGGGCATTGTGGCAGGTGCCCGTAGTCCCAGCTACTTGGGAGGCTGAGTCAAGAGAACCACTTGTAAATTATACAATCACAATTATTAATTAATTAAAGAAATTTGGGGACTTTACAGAGATGAACTTTGTTTATAGAATCCATGATTTTACCCAAATGCTTTATTTTTGAATAATTTCATTCTAGTATTACTTAAGTAAGCATTATGAATTTTCTCCCCCTTGTCTCAGGTAGCTTTACATTACTTACTTAGTATTTTATTATGAAAATGTTCAAAGAGAGAAAAGTTGAATGAAATGTGCTATAAACCAGCATGCACCCAGTGCCTACATTCTCAAATTACTATTCTGCTATATTTGCTTCCCATTTTGCACATTGACCTATCTATTTATTCACATATACATACATCTCTCCACCCATTAATCCATCCTTTAATCCACCCATCCATTAATCCATCCTAATTTTGGATCCATTTCAAGGTAACTGGAACGTTGCAAGGTCACTTGTAATTTTGGATGCATCTCAAGGACCCTTTACTCCTAAACACTCCAACATGTATAACATTAACTACTTCTCTTTCTGTTCTAGCTTTTTAAGTAAAACTTTCATGGAGCAAAATGCACATATTTTAAATGCTTTAAGCTTCCACTGCTCCCACTTTTTTCCCACTTTCTGATACAGTAGGACTTGATTTCCCATTGTTTTTATTATCTATATCCCTAATAATTTCATGAATGCTGAATCTACTCTCCTACATTTTCAGCTTTTCCAGAGTGAAGAAATATAATTATTAAACTCCTATACATTCTTCTAGATCACAAACACATACTTCCCTTTGTACTCTTGAGTGTTTCCGTACATATTTGGATGTTTACCCGACTCTCACAGAGAGGTCTTTGAACCCAGAAGCAGAAATCTTACATGTGACAGGCTGCCCTTGCACGTCTGTTTTGTAGTAGATTGATGTCATGTGACAGGGAAATTTCCTGTCAAGGATTTGCACAGTGTAATTCCTTTACCATCAAACTCACATCCAAATCACCTACTTTCTTAATCATCATATTCATTGTTAGTGGGGAGTCAAAACAGCAGAATGATTCAAATTAGTGAGCAATCTTAACAGAGAAAGATTTAAGAATAAACTCCTCCTCCTTCCCTGTCATGTTCCTCCACCACTCCTATTCCAGACCCTTCCCTTCCCTCCTCCACATACACCCTATATTTTCATTCCCAAGCACTATCCCAATTGCCGTTGTAAAGAATGAGTCAATACTGGTTCAATTTTCAGCCCTCTGCTTATATTTTTCACTTTAAACTCTGTAGGCTACCTGACACAGAAAGATAAATCATATTTAAAAATCCAAAGTGAAAAGATGTGACTCTATATGTACACCTTAAAAAGAAGCTTAGTTAAATGCTTTGAAATCTCCATTTACAAATAACATCAGTATTTCCCAGGATTCTAGCAAGGATTAAATCCAATTTCTCTTATCTTGAAGCAAAAATATTAGCACAAGAACTGCATCGGCCCAAATCTCTCCAAATGTTATTAAAAACCATCCCCACATAAACTTTAATGATGTTTGCATACCAGTATTAGGACTCATAATAACTCTTTCTTGGAGTATTTTATTATAAAAATAAAACACTGGGCTGTTTCCTCCTGCAGTAATGAAAAAGAGTAAATACAAATAAATTAAGTCGAGCAAAGACCATGATTTAATACTTAACACTTTATTTATTAGAGCTAATACAAAAGTTTCTCTATATAATATATAGAAACTTAACTACAGCATGCATAAAATTAACATAAATATGTTATCCTGTGGGGGGGGAGTAAAGGCATTGTAGAAACAACAGATAGAGAAAATGCTTCATTAACTACAATATATCATTACTTTATTTCCACTAATACTTTAATCACAAATTGCAAATGTGACCGTAGGGCAAAGCAAAGCAGCTGTAATGTAATTACTCTTGGAAACGACAACACAGTTGTTCTTGGGCTTTATTTGCAGCAATTATAACCTTAGGTGCAAGAGTCTGAAACAAGGGAGATCAAGGCCTTCTCTTTGTCCTCTCCTAGCAAAGAGAGAAAGCCAGAAAGGAAGACTGAACAATTTAACAATGTTCTTCGGTTGCTGAGATCAATCGATCTTTAATCCACCAAGTATGGTGCTGCTTACATGCTTGAAATGAAAAGCATTTCGTCCAACAATGGGATGCCTTTTCTCATTGGAGTTCTATGCAGAAAGGTCACTGGTATAACTTGCACACATCCTAAGGTGTTCATATACAGTGAAAGGAATATTTAAAATAAATCAGCAAACAGAGATAATGATCTTTCCTACTATCCGCTCCCTTGGGCTCCTTATTTTATGCATTTGTACACAGAGGGAGCTACAGGTCACGTTCCAATATTATAGGCAATGCTCCTCTCGGCTTGTGAAATTAGCAGGTGCTGATTCTAGCTTATGAGAAAGAGAAAGAGAAGGAAAGAGAGTCATGGCTCAGGGACTGGATGTCGCTGTAGAAGGACATAGGCCATGAGCCTTCCGCCACTTACCTAACCTTGTAATTAGATTCCTAAAGCCTTGGTTTCCTCATTCCCTGAAAGAGTTCTTAAGAGTAACAACTCCAGAGAGGCATGAAGTTTAAATTAGGTAATGAACTTTAAGGCCTTAATACAGAGCCGTATTTGTTAAGGACATGCAGTAAATGCAAGTTAGCTATTATGATAATTAGTTACAAATACACACTTCCGAAGTTAAAACACAATGGTAAGAAGCACCAGTGAAATGCTGAGAATTTGATATAATTGTGCTAAATAGCTACAGTTTTGGAGAATGATAGCTCTAAGAGTAATAAGGGTAAAGGGCAATGATCTAGATGGAAGATAAACTAGAAATTAACCTGACAAGGATTGAAAACAAAGCCCTTTACTCTATTACTTGCCCTTGCTCTGAATCCCAGCCTCTCCTGGTGCTCTGCACTTTAGATACATGGTTTATAAACCACATGTTTTAATCTGTATTTCTTACTCCCTGAATCCTTCTCAGAAGCATCTCTCTTCTATTATAACATTCTAACATAGTTTATCTTCTAACTTGGGCAACAAAAATAAGTTTATTTTCTTTCTACCTCATCAAGCCGAAAGCTAGTTTTGTCCTGTTTTATAATGACTGGTTAACATATCTACTTTATTACGGGTAATGTTTTGTGCTGTTAATTAAAAGCTCAGGAAAAATTGCTTGCTCCTAAAGGTAAGACAGGTTAGAATATGAGGTCATGTTTTGACTTACTGAGGCCACTCAGAGATTATAAACAATAACCAAAACTTAATAGGACTCTTGGAGATAAGCATTACTTATAAGATGCTGGTCCCTTTCTGATGAATGGTTTAATAGAAATACGCTCAAGTTAAATCAGAGTAGGACAAAGAATGTCATATTATGAAAGTAATTTGCATTTTGTCATCAAAAGTGAATAGGATTTGTCACTAACAGGCAACGTTATATGAAAACTGCACGGCGCTTTCCAGCAAACTGATGCAGATCCTCCTTTTGGTGAATTCTTTACTTGGAATCACACAAGAGTTGATTGTCATAGAGAAAACTTAATAGTTGTTTTGCTTGTATTTGAGAATGATCACAACTCAATAAAAAGTATAGTCATGGTCATTTCACCACAGGGCTTTGTTCTGAGAAGTACATTATGAGGCAATTTTCCCATTGTGCAAACATTGTAGGGTTTACTCACATAGGCCCAGATGGTGCAGTGTACACACACGATACTACATGGTCTAGCCTGCTGCTCCTAGGCTACAAACCTGTACAGCATGTTACTGCACTGAATATCATAGACGACTGTAAGTAAAACTGTAAAATTATACACTGTGCTATTTGTATAGCTAAATATATCTAAACATAGAAAAGTTATAGTAAAAATGTAGTATTGTAATTTTATGAGACCACTGTCATATACATGGTCCATCACTGACTGAGTACCGTAATGTAATATGTTACTGTATCCGTGCTCTGGGAGTCACATTTTTAAAGACTCCCATACTGATTACAAATCCATGTTAGTTATTTGGGGCCTCCCCTCCCTGCCAGTGGTACCCTTTAGTCAGAGTTAAAAACTGAGTAAACATTAAAACCTTAGTTAAAAATAAGCTCCAAAAAATAAGTATATAAGCTACAGTCATCATCTATTTATCATCACCAATAAAACCATTTCATATGTTATTCCTTTAAGATAAGCAATAGTCATCAAGAAT
The DNA here is from genome assembly GCA_963574575.1 of Galagoides demidoff. Classification (NCBI taxonomy): domain Eukaryota; kingdom Metazoa; phylum Chordata; class Mammalia; order Primates; family Galagidae; genus Galagoides; species Galagoides demidoff. Next base: position 11,541 of record CAUYQV010117234.1, read on the forward strand.
AACTACTTATTATTTGGGCAAGTGAAAAAAGCTCCACTGATATATATAAAAAACTACATGGTCAAAACAGTTAAAATAATCAGCATGAGAAAAATCAATGTTCACTTTCAGCAGATACCTAGGGTCATTTCCTAACTGCTGGAATTCAACAAAATTGTCCACACAAAAATGGAATTCTCTCTATCACAAAATTTTTCATTAATTAATTTCAATGTGATAATAAAAGCTTAAAGTGTTATGGTAATAACATTTTTATTATATGCTTCAAGAGATTATTTACAACACTGCAATTGAGTGAGCTGTAGCAGCTTAGCACAACCGTAAGGTGTAGAAAGCTGCACTATTTTGCACTTGGAAAATAGGCCAAGAGCAGAGCAACATTTGAATGGAAAAGAATGAACTACTCACAGGGTTGAGAGAAAAACAGTGGCAAGATTATAAAATCCAACCTAAGGGGCGGGACATAATTATAAGAGGGACTTTACCTAACAAATGCAATCAATGCAACCTGGTTCTTAGTACCCTCAATGAATCCCCAACAATTAAAAATAATAATACAATGAAATAAAATCCAACCTAAGACAGGTACATGAATGGGATTCCTTATAAATCAAGAAATATTCAAAAATCCAAGTTAGATTATAAATATCAATAGAAATTTGATGCTTAGGGTATTTGGGATTTGTTTTCTTAAAAATCCAAGTATATTAATATGAGGGGCAAAAACAGCATCTGTAATTAAAGACTGATTTAAGGTTTTGCTGCTCAAACTGGAGAATCAATCACAAGATAGGAAAATTATTTTACCAATGAGACTAAAACAAATGAACAAAATTAATTCAAATCTACAAATGCTATTGATTGAAAATATTAACCTCAAGTGGATATTATCATCTATCCCCAAACAAAGGCTGTTAGGATCATCCTTTGATATTTAACTAGGCTCTACGAATGTTTTTAAAAAATGTTTAACAAGTTAAAGGGAAGGAGTTATTGCAGGTATAGATGGGGATTAGGCCCTGGTCAGATCCTCTGAAGATCTTCTTGGCTCTATACGCCACACAAATCAAAAGAATCTTTTGAAAGGCCTTGTTCTATCAATTTCTATAGGTAAACCACTAAAAACATGATATGTAATAAATATAGATCTATCATTGTTTGAAATGAGATTAAGAAGGGGAAAAAGATTTTGCGATTTTTTTTTGCAGTTTTTGGCCGGGGCTGGGTTTGAACCTGCCACTTCTGGCATATGAGGCAGGTGCCTTACTCCTTTGAGTCACCCTGATTTTGTGATTTTTTAATGTCTGAAAACCAAGGGCAAATATATATTTGTCAAAATTAATCAAAATGCATATTTAAAATAGGCAAATTTTATTCTGTATAAATTATATTTCAGTATAGCTAATTAAAAATAATAATTAGTTCAGGTGCTTACAAATTGTAATCTTCAATTAATTATAACATTCATATTGCAGAAAACTCTAAAAATAATATAGATGAAAATTAACTGTTCCATGCAATTCCATGCAATCTGATCTGGCTTTATTTCCTTAAATTCTCTCATTAAAGTATGTGTTACAAGTGGGTGGGGCTCATATCTCTTTTTAAATAAGTACTGAAATATTCAGTTTATTGCTTGTTCATATAAACTCTTTAGCACAAAAAATAGTACAAAACCAGACGTCCGTTTTTTCTCTTTAACCAGACTCCCACTTCAAAGTAAAGAATATACTGTAAATAATTACATTTTTTAGATATAGTAAAAATAACAGCAGTGATTTTAAAGTGCATTTATAATAATCAATACCAAACTTGAAGATTATTCCTGGATCAGGATTCTAGAATACCTCAAACTTCATCTCACTTTTGTATATTTTATTTAGGAACATACCTTACTTTTTAAAATGTAAAGAACAGTAATACTTTTTCACATTTCATGTTATAATGTTTTAAGATAGCCAGTTTTTCTTTTTTTTGTGGACTTTTGCTCATGTATACTTATACACCACTCTTTAAGCAGATTATATTTATGCATTTAACTAAGATTTATTGAATGTCTTTTCTTATTAAGTGTTGATAGAGGCAAAGTATCATTAAAACAATAGCAACAAAATGACAAAAATGATAGGATCATATATACTTTTCAAAAACAAGCTCATATTTACTCCTACAGGCATATCCTGTATCTTGTGAGTTATTGCAATTTTTTGTATTGTTGTTGTTAAGACAGAGTCCCACCCTATGCCCTGAGCAGAGTGCAATGGCGTCATAGCTCACTGCAACCTTAGACTCGGGCTGTGGACATCCCACTGCCTCAGACTCCAGAAGCCGATAGGATTACTGGTGCTTGCCATAGTGCCCAGCTGGGTTTTTCCATTTTTCTAGGAGTCGGGGTCTCACTCTTGCACTACAGCTACAATGTATCTTCCATTTCAAACCAGCATCCATCATGCAGCATGGCATCTATTAGCAAATGAGCTCTACTGAGGAAGAAGCATCCTTTTTTTGCGAATCTTTCATGTTGGTGGTGTCTCAAATACAATTACTCTATGGGATTCTGCCTTACTTCTAACTAGTAGAAACAGTGGGGGGAAAAGTCTCTGGAACATACACCAAAAGCACAGAGGCTTATTTTTGCTTCAAAAATGAAAAAAGCCAAAGATGTACCAAGTTCTGAAATAGAATCAGGAGTTGCCTCATTAAGGCATCTATTTCCAGCTCCTATTGAAATAAAGTAAGAATTCCATTTTATCTAAGAGAGAACAGAATGAGAGAAACTAAAGTCTGGAGTTACTGTGGGACTCTGTTTAGAATCAACTAGTCAAAAAGGAAAAGAAAACCTCCTGTTTATAGTCTAGCTGACCACAGGAGCGACACAAAATGCAAAAATTCATAACGCTGTGCTGTTTATGAGCACCAAACTCCGGTTTCATCTCCATATCATTAACCTTTTCACTTAAGTAGAAAATACAGCCATTTCAATTACAGCTTTTGTGGGGATAGGATAGAATTCTCATGTTTAAATGACTACAAAAAAAGGTAAGAACAATAATACAAAGTTAGCCATAGAAATGGATTTAAAATAATCAAAGCAAAAAATTCAGAGAGCACAATATCTGTAATAGATCACGTTGAGCAGGGAAAATAAGGTTTCCAACCTTGCAGCAAAGGCTAATGGTCCAAGGTTAACCAGAGAAATATTTAAGAGATACAATTTCTCAACACATCTACAAAACATAACAAATGTGACATCTTGCTTTGGAGTAGAATATTTTTTCTATGCAAAGTATAAGATGAGTATCTATCTAATTAGCATGAGAGTGCTCATGCGTTTGAAGTCATCAAAAGTAAACACTGGACTATGAGACTGATGTTTACATACCATTTATGTCCCTGAGTGCACCTGTGGGCCTCAAGAGAATCCCAGTCATCTTGGGAGAAACTTAAATTCTTAAGCCCCAAATTCAACATTGCCAAAGTATACATTTTTAAAATAGATAAAATGGCTTTCTGAATTGTTACCAGTGTTTCTCTCCACATGCTGAAAGTGGGAGACACTCATGTTAAGGTTTTTTTCCATTATCTTAGCAAAGCAGCAATAAATTTTCCATCACTCAGGTGCCTGAGATAGCATATAAATGCCAGCTTCCATACAAGCCTGCTGAACCTCAAGATGTACTTTTCACCATATCAATTATTTTTTGCCTCAAAAACAATTTAAGTACAAATTCACAATCTTGTAAACTATTCATCTTTCTACAATTCACTTAGTCAATACTTACTAGGCATTGTTAGAGTGAGGCACTGCTACCAGTGGGCATCAAAGTATAGGAAAGATGGAGTACCCTCAAAAAACCTAATGCTTCAATACTGCAGAAAATGCTACCCCAAATGCTGGTGCTTGATAATAAGATTGAATCAGTGTAAATCAACATGACTTTTTTTGCTTGTTTGTTTGTTTTTTGTTTTTGTTTTTGTTTTGTTTCCATTTTTTAGCTGGGCCTGGGTTTGAACCCTCCACCTCCACATAAGGGGCCAGCACCCTACTCCTTTGAGCCACAGGCACCACCCGATGACTTTTTTCTTTTAGTGAGAATATGCTATTACCAAGAAAATGTCAAGGAAACTAAATTCTGTAGCCAGTTCCTTATTGGGTAAGGGCCAGTGACAAGCAGTTCATGGACCATCAACAATTCACACCAAGTCCTGTTGTTCTAGACCAAACCTTTCCTCCTCTCCTCTCTCCCTTCCTTCCTCCCCACCTCCCTCCCTACCTTCTTCTTTTTTTCTACTTTTAGCTGATTGACTCTGTCCCTCTTCATTCCATATAATACAATGTTATTTTCTGAAGTTTGAAAATTTTAAGGTCCATAGAGATTCCATTCACAGTGTTTCTTCATGTCTGTTTCAAAATTCCTACCTATGATAATTTGTGTGAGCATACCACAGATGGGTATGGGTGTAAGGTCCATTCCTGGTCTAATCTACAAGTCCATGAGGCAGTCATAAGAATGGCTTCTGATGACATATGCTTCTTAAAAGCATAATTATTTAGATGATGAAATCCTCTTATCTATTTTTTCTTCTATGACTTGTGCTTTGGTGTCATATCTAAAAAATCATTACCTAACCCAAGATAACACGATTTACTTTGGCAAATGTCTTCTAGTTTCATTATGGTGATGTTAGCACAACTCCATAATTATGCTAAAATACAGTGAGTTGGGAAGTTGAAACTGATGAAATATATGGCATAAATTATCTTTACAGCTGCTGAAGTTTTTGGAAAAAAAAAAAAACACCGAACAGCTTTTACAGTTGAAGCTGGATTTTGTTCCTCCTACTTGGATTTTTGGTCTCAGGAATGGAAGAATGAATTAACTGATCACAGGCAAACAAAAGTGGTGGAAGGTTAGTTTATTATAAGATAAGAAAGTTTCCAACCCAGTGGAAGGAGTCCCACAGCTCTGCTGGGTTTGGGCTTTTATGCCTTATCTCCCCTCCCAAATCTGATTGGTTGGGTCCTTCAGACCTAGCGGGCTTACATTGATTGGTTTCTTTAAATCTTAAATGAATGGCCTCTGTTGATTGGCCCTTTACTGTGCTGGCCTACTTTTTGTACCCAATCCCTAGGGGAAGTCCCTCCTCTGGCATTGTTCTGCCTAGTAACAGTCAGTGACCAATGGCTGCATAGGTGCTCTAAGGGAGTCCCTCCCCTTTCTTTTCCATGCCCATTTCCCAGTCCTTTTTAAAGGCTTCTAATTTCTATCACTATGATTTGGATGGCTGTCACCCCAAAACTCATGTTGAAATTTGATCTCAACATTGGGTGTGGATCCCAGTGGTGAAGGCAGATTCCTCGTGAACAGATTAATACTTCCTTCTGGGAGTGAGTGTGTCATATTTTATTAACTCCCATGAAAACTGGTTGTTAAGAGAGCGTGACAGCACTCTCTTTCTCTCCTCTCTCTCCCTCCCTTCTCTGTCTTGTTTCCTCTCTCACCACGTGATCTCTGCACATGCTGCCCCTCTTTGCCTCTTACTGTTCCTGAAAGCAGCCTGCAGTCCTCGTCAGAAACTGAGCAGATGCCAGCATCATGCTTTTACAGCCTATAAAACTGTGAACCAAATAAACCTCTTTTCTTTATAAATTACACAGCCTCGGGTATTTTTTTTTAATAGCAGCCCAAAATGGACTACGTTTCTGAGCAGTCAGATGCCAAAAGGCATCAATAACAATGGGTTTTATATGCAAATGAGTGGCGCAATCAATAGCTGTACCATAAATGAAGGAAGACAGCTCAGCCTTGAGAGCTTTACATGGAAGGCAGGGGGTAGACTGGGGTTTGAATGGTATTACCACAAGGAAGCAATCGTGATATTTAAATATACAGAATACTTCACTACACACATGCATGACTGATGATTGCACTGAAGCCTCAAAACCAACTTACTGTATAGAAAAAACATTTCGTCATTGACAGATGAGGGAAATCACCTTAGAAAGAAAAAGTGGCATGCCCAAATAACATAAGCACAAACATTTGAGTCCGAACTAGACTTTATTTGTCTTCCTAACTGTGGTTTTCATTGCCTCACCAAATGGTCACAACCCTTACACACAGTATTTTGTTTATGTTATAGATTTCATTACAAAATTTTAAAAATTATTTAAAAACTGTCATAAACACTCTTTTCTAGTTATGCTATGTTTTCTTTAAGTTTCAAATTTTGAAAAAGAAACATATCCTAAAACCAATAAAGTATACATATGTAACTATAATGACCTTTCCTACAAAACTATTCCTTTATAAGCATCCAAGGGGACATAGTAGAGCAGCCAAATGACTTTCTTATAAAAAATTTTCTTTCATAAAACATAACGTCATGTATGGAGTACAATGAAAGTGCTACTGAGGATAAAAGGGAAAAAAAGGTCCTGGCAGGATTTAAGTATAATTATCATTCTCTTAGATCTCTAGAGTAATCTCAGAAAGTACATTGTACTAAAAAATAGTGTAGTCTTCTAAGCTGACAGCCCTTAAAGACTGATAGTTTTATAAGGCAATTCATTGCCATTGCACTTGACTGCCTTCCTACTTCACAGGGTTTTTTTTTTTTTGTCTCTCAGAAATAGCAACTCAGGTACATCAGGATTTCCTACAGGTGGGGTGTTAGAAACACACAACCTACTTCAGTTTATAGTGGTTGTTTATCCCAGTTCTGACAAAGAAGAACAATGGAAATAGATTTCTTTAGGAATTTCTTTCTTGATTTTTCTTAAGTTGTGATCTATTATGAAAACTATAAAATTGTAAAACCTATGTCTATTTTAGATAGAGATTATTATTATTTATAAGATTTGTACTTTTTAATCTTACTGAAATTCATCAAGAAGTTCAGGTTATAATCTCTTTTGGTAAAACAAAAAAAGAAATACAGACTTCAAAAAATTTAAACTAAACCTTTTCTGGCATGTACTTTTCTGCTGAAATATCACCTGGATCAGCCTAGAAATAAAGGGCCATAGGTGAAGAGCGGGAGTTCTTAGCCAAAAGCTTTATGAAAATTATCCTATTAATGCAATCCTGGGAATAGAACAGCAGTGAATCAGAAATAGTATTAGCACCTACTTAATAAAAAGGGAAAAAAAGAAAATGATAAATGTGTCTCTAAAAAGATGATCTTGCCAAAAATCTCTCATGCTTGCCTTTATAGTGCTACCAATAAAGGTGACTGTATCTCACTGAATATCTTAGAGAATTCCCAGAGTAATCCATCTAAATGGGGGCTGTACCTCAGAACACCAGGATATAAATGGCATCATTAATTTTCTCTGAAGTAATGTCCCCTCTCTCACTAATGTACCAACTCCGGTGACAGTCTCTCATCAGATGCTCAACTTAGCTTTGTTCTCTCACTAGTATGAGTGGTTAGACTTTTAGAGGCAGGCCACATTTAGAAAAAAAATCCTCTGTTATGGAATTACAAAACTATCTCCTTTCACTTTTTAAATAAAAATGCAGGGAAAATTAGCTCAATATGTGTTTTCTGCTTTTCAGAGAAAAGAATGTATTCTGGCCTATGATTCTCCACAGGCCGTTTATAAATTATCGTCTTGACTGATACGAGTGACAGAATTCATTAGATACCTGAGTGAACTCTGCATTTCCTAAAAGGCGATTGTCCCATATTTCTATTGTTTAGATTCATTGTATCTCTAGTCCCTCTTCTCCAATTAGCAGCCTGTCATTAAAGGGTTTTCTTATTATCAATAACTATGCTAAAAGCCAAGGGAGAAACAGAACTGTAATCGGCTTCTTCCCATGGCCATTAGCGAGAGAGACAAAGATATCCAATTCATGATTCACCTCTACGTGAGATTTAAGAAGTATGTCTCTTCCACCAAGAGATGAAACATGCCAGAATGTGATGAAAACCAAGGAAATGTTCTCGTAAAAAAACTCTACATAATTTTTATATAGTATCCAGAAAAAGAAGACTTGTTTTTGTTGCTAAGTAATTTATGTAGCAATTTTTTCTCTTAATATGTGAACTTAGAAAAATCCCTTCAACTCTTTGAACCTCGGTTTTGTTTGTATATGAAATATCACTAACACTGTTATTACACCGATTTTTGTGAAACATATATGAAATCCTATACCCTAAGCCTGTGTGGAGGCCATAGCAATTTTTACTTATTAGTGTGCATCACCAGATTTGAGTATGTGTGTGTACACACCCTAGATAGCTGGCTAGCTCGTGAGAGATAAAGAGATAGACGAGATTATCACTGAATCAGAAAACTCAGTATAGACGGGGGCAAAATTTATCCCAGAGTACTTCTCAAAGGCACAAAACAATTCCACTTCTTCAGTACAGGTCAACCTGCAGTTTTTGAATGTCCATTTTGTGAAGTGCCCTGCATGAAGTGCTTTCAATTACAGGTGGCTGTTAAAATTCATTTCAGAAAGCCAAGAAGCAACTTTCATATATGCTTTTACTAAAGCTGATTTAAATCATTGACCTTTCCTCTTCGGTTCATAACACCTTGTCAAGATGCAACGGACTGTTTCTAATATAAAGGAAAACAAAATAGGATTCCATTCTGGGAATTGAACCCTGCCAGAGGTGCCAAGCACAAGAGATCTTATAAAAGAATTCTAAAGTTAGAAACCATCCCATGCCTCTTCTACACATATTATTATGCTTAACGATGGAAGAAAAAGATGAGAAAAAAAAGTAAGGTGCTACAACAGGTAATTAGCAGCCAATTATATGTTTATCAAATAATGAGCTGCATAAAGGGTTTGTAGTCCCTGTCAATATTTTGCATAGTGTCTATCTATGCACATGAGTTAAATTCAAATTCAATCTGAGTTTCTGATTTTCCCATTTAAAAAGTTGGTGATGGGTAATTTTTCTTTCTATTTTCCACAGCTCATGTTGCCATAAACTTCTAATTCCCTGATGGACAGTTGTCAATGAATAATTCATTTAATCAAAGCCTCTGCTGTGTAAATTTTTTATTAGATCTTTTGGCAGTGGATACACTGCACAATTCTTCCCATCAGGGCTCTGGAGGATTTCAGAACTTCTCTATAGATTAAACAAAAGGAAAATACACAGGGAAAGGCACTGTGGCCATATCATTAGAGCAACAGCAAACCAGATCTCCAAGTCCATCTAAAAATTCATCAGAGAAAAAGACAGATGATGTCAATACAGCAATTTTACTGTCACAGTTGGGCTAATTCCACAGATTTTAGTATTAAAAAACCTTAATAGGAAGAAACAGTGTTCATAAGAATAAAGTTTAAATTCAGATTTCAAAATGGATAGGTATTAATGAAACAATCAGGCTGTTTTCAAATATAGTCATATCATTTACAAAATAGAAGCATTGTTTAAACACAAGAATGATGTAGACTGTAACTATGGACAAGGGGTTTGTAAAGTGGCACACGCTCCAAAGTGACTCCTCAGGATGCTTCAGGGTTGTCTGCCCGTTCCAGGCAGTTGACCTCCGAGTGCTCTGCACTACCCTCCGAGAGGTGGGTGCATGAGCATTTTAGCCCATTGAAGGCTCTGAAAAGTCTTCCAAGGACAGCCAAGAGTGGCTTAACTGTGTAATCCACAATTTACTCTGCTATGGAATCCCATTAAAAGAACATGGCACTAATTTCCACTGAAACAGTCTGCGGAAACTCTAAATTGGCTTCATATTCCAAATTCAATACTACTCAGAATAAATGTTGCTATGGAGCTTCAGAACCAAATCAGTAAATTTTAATGACTTTAAAAAACATTGTTGCAAATCTCTAGATGTTTTAGACTAAAAGGCAGTTATAAATGCTACCTATTTGTGAGAACTCCTTAAGAGCAAGTGGTCTCAATTAACTATGAAAAAAAATACAAATAGTCTTGGTCTTGCAGGATAGTACTAAGGAAACACGGAAGTACGCATTCTGAGCGAATGAATCAAGGAATAAAGCGGAAAACACGCTCTGTCCTTTAGGAAAAAAGGGTACTCCAAACTTGAACATGCAATTTACATTGATGGGGCAAAAATGAACATTGACCATAACTCCTGGGAAAAGACAGAATTGATGCAGATTCTTTGTTTCTCTGTCTCTGTCTCATCTATATATTTTTTTTGAGACAGAGCCCCAAGCTATCCCCCTGGCTAGAGTGCTGTGGCGTCACAGCTCACAGCAACCTCCAACTCCTGGGCTCAAGCGAGTCTCTTGCCTCAGCCTCCCAAGTAGCTGGGACCACAGGCGCCTGCCACAATGCCTGGCTAGTTTTTGGTTGCAGCCGTCATTGTTGTTTTTGGCAGGTCTGGGCTGGATTCGAACCCACCACCTTAGGTGTATGTGGCTGGTGCCTTAGCCACTTGAGCAACAGGCACCAAGCCTGTCTCATCTATTTTTGAAATGGCATCATACATAAAACAAAAAATTGCTTCTAATAAAAGTTTTGTTTGCTCATTTTACCTAATAAACCTAAGCAATAAAAGTAAGTCAGAGCACAGACAGCTTTCTGCTCCAGGAGAGCACAGAAGCTCAGGGCAAATGCAACAGGTGTTTCCTTGTCTACCACAATCACGGTAAGTACCTGAATTAAGGAAGAATTTGTATTATGAAGCATTTCACATCCACAGATAGGTTTCAACATCTTGCTTCTCCTCCCGAGTAGCCCAGCCCCTTCCATTCAGTGCAAAGCAGCATTGAGACCAGCACAGATGCGTAGGGAAGGGTCAGTCTGGAGATGGGAATGGGGCAGCACCAGCATTTCTATTAGCCGTTAAAATAGTACAGAAATGAAAAGGAAACTGGAGGTTTTACTGCTGATGTTTTGTCGGAAGGTTACTCATAACAACTACTTGAATTATATCCACAAACTCCTTTGTGTTGAAGAAGAACCTGATGTGAATATTATTTTCCCCTAAAAATTCAAAATTTACCACTAAGCTTAATACTGTTCTCTTTTCCTTTCCAGCGGCTTAAGGTAAAGAGTGGTTCAAATTTAGTGTAAATTTGATACATTATTCTCTCAGGAATTCATTCATTCTAGTTTTTCTGTTTATTTGTGGTATGTCGCTAAGCTATACGGGTAAGATTTTTTTTTCCCAAGTAAATACAGAAATGTCCTATTTTAGACAATAGGAACACAGGCAAATACTTTGGTTAATCTAAACATATTTATTAGCATGCTAATTCAGATTTTTCTTACTTCATCTAATAGTACTTTATCAAGCTCCTTCTCGTGTTCTAAAGGCTGATGGGGGATTAATTTCACAGAAACCACACACAGGAAGATTAAGGTTATCCAAAGAATGGTTTATAACAATACTAGCTGGATAAGAGTAACATAAGTTTATGTGAGAAGCTTATTTGTTCAGTTTTATGATGTAAGTACTTATAAGATACATTTCATCATTAAGAGATTGTTTCCAGAAGAGCACTTGGCTATTCTTAGTTTGTTGCATACGTATGCTTATATGTCATTAAAACTTGAAAAGAATTATTAAGATGATATCTGGTACGTTTGATTAAATAAGAAATATTTTCCTTAACACAAACAGAACTCTTGGGAAATTTTTAAAATGCTGCCAATTCCATCTTCCCTGATTAGAATACCTATGGCGAATGTTCACATTTACATTTTTTGAAACTATTTGCCAAATTTTAATGAAAAATATCTTAAGTTATTTCACTGGAGTCATCAAATTATAATTAAAACCTTTTTCTATTTTTTAAAACTATTTTCCTACTTAAAAGTTTTTCACTTGTGAGTTATTCAAACCTTCTCTTGTTTTCCAACTTATATTTTAGCTTTCAGGTAGGTTTTGAAGTTGTAATTTAGCTGAATAAGTATTTTTAAAAGACATCAGAGCTGTTCAGGGATACTCAGTATGTCCACTCCTTCTTCTTTCTGTGCTTGTCAGATTTCTACAAAACAATTAAGGGGAAAAGTCATGAATGGAAGAATATCTAATAATAAAGAAAAAAATGCAGCAATCTACAAAGCAAAGATTCTGAAAGTCAATATTCATCCTGATTCCTTAGATGACTTTAAAATCAACTCTTATGAAACTGCAGAGTTTTCACAGTTTGAATGAAAGGAGAATACACCATTCAAAATTTCTGTCACGATTTCCTTACGCCAAAGCCTTACTAGTTCGTGCACAAAGAACACCTAGGTATCCTAAAACTGTCAGCAATGGTTCACAAACATAGAACATGGTTAACATTTCTTTCAGTGTTTTCCAAATCAACATGATCCAACTGGATTCAATTTCCCCTAAGTTAAAAACTGACTATGCTGCAACACCAGTGTGTTGATACTTTACACAGACCTAAATCAAATTCCCTTTAAGCTGCAAAAAGGAGATATTGAAAGTGCTGTAACGTGGGGGATAGACCTTGGGCATGTTCATCCCACTGAGTTAGGTTGGTCACAAACATATCATTGTCGTCCTGTTGTTGTTGCTTTTTCTGAAGTAGAAAAAATATCAAATGTGTAGCTTGTTGATGAACCAAAAACTTTTTCATATTTGATAGAAAGAACAAATGGATTTCAAATGGAGCTCCAACTCTAAAGGACCGACAGTCAGTGGCTTCCTGGAACACTAGCTAGAGAACCACTTTTAGGTCCAAATCTAGTCTAAGGTCATCATCAGTCTCCAATATCTGTAACAGGCAGGAACATCATAATTTGTTTAACACAGTTGTCTGAGCATCTATTTCAAGCCTGACGTTAAGTTGTGACCTAAGTCATACTTTGTCACAACTGACCTGGATAAGCCTCCCCTCCCCACAGCTGCGCCTCAGCCCAACACACCCCACAGGTGCAGACCATAAAACCTAATGTCAAGGCCAGACTCACGTGAGTAAGGGTCCCTCTTCATGCAAATGTTCTCTAACCTAGCCGATCTACACTTCCCTGGGAAAGCCTAAAGGAAATCACTCACAACTCTACGGAGGCTCAGTCCCACGAGTCTTCTCTTGTTCTGGTTCCCCCTCTCCGCATTGTCCCTGCCACCCTCCTCCACGCCCTTCTTCTCTCAGGACCTGTGAGTTAAAACTGCTCCTCTTAGTTCATGTTTTGTTGGGCTACCTGCTCTGTGTCTCACAGGACCAATACGCTCAGACCGCATTTGTCTCCCAGCTGAAGCTCTCCAGAGAGTAGCGATCTTGGGAGGAATAACATGGACACAGATCAGACAAGAACCAGAGATGTCTGCCAGCAGAAACAAGTTCTCTGTGAGATGGACAACTGGTCACAGGTTGGACATTTAGCTTGTCAACCAGGCTTAAAAGTGTCCCATAAAAGTCCATAGCCACTTCACCAAAAGTGCCATCAGGAAAGGGCTAGAGTTTATGACCACTCACTCTCCAGAAAGATACCTCAAGAACAAATTAGAGACAAATGCAACAGTGAGTAGAAAGAAGGGAAGTTCAAGCACTTTGGTAGGCAGCTGCTAAGAGAGCTCCCTCCCCGCCAAATCCTCCTGCTGGTATTTATGCCTTTCTCTAATCTTCTTCTCCTGAAGGTAGGCTGGACCCTGCCCCTTGCTACAAATCAATTAATAGAATGTGATAGAATGATGGAATGTCACTTACAATTTAGATCCTAAAAAGACTGGCTTCTATCTTGGACATAAATTTTTTCTCAGACTGATCACCCTACAGAAACTAGATGCCAAGTCATGAAGTCCTGTGGTGTAATCTGCATGGCAAGCAAGTAAAAGAGAGCTCTGGACTAGTCAGAAAGGAACTGAGAACATCAAGGGAGCCTACAAGCAGATGGTCCCCTAGCCAAGCCCATTGTTGAGACTATAGCCCCTGCTCATAGCTTGACTACAACCTCATTCAAAATTTTAAATCAGAGGTACTGGATTCTGAGTCAATACACTGTGAGATAAGTAAGTGTAGTTTTAAGCCGTACATTTTGGGGAGTAATTTATTATGTTACAATCAATGACTAATAAAGGTTCCCTGTATTCTTACTTCTGGTGCCCTGGCATGTTTTAATGGAAACTCAAAAAAACGTAGCTTCCATTATGTTAATATATAATCTTGAGCTATTTAAAATCTTGTGCTTTAAATCACTAACGCTTTCTCCCAAATAACACCTGTTGAGCTTCTGCTTCATAAAAGCATTGGGTACTTGTCTAGCAGTTATAAAGATAAACAAAGTATCTTGGTATTATATTGGAAGAAATTGCAATAAGATCAAAATTGAAGATTATCAGGAAAATGTAATTTTAAATGCCCATAGCATAGAAGTCATGATTAATCCCCTAAATATATAATAAACAGACCCCCCCCCCACCGCCGTGCGTCCACTAACATCTTTGTCTCTCATTGATTCCTGAACACAGTGTCAGTATCTTTCTTTCCAGGGGCCATGAAGCTATTGTGCAAAAAAGCCCAAAGTCATGATTCACAGAATTACTAAGCATAGTGCACTTACTCAAGTATTTGTTGAAAAGAATTAATGCATCATAGTTTAGAAAATCACATGGTGTTTTCTTTGTCCTGGTAAAAGTCACATTCTTTCATTCATTAAATGGTTCAGGTTTTACAGAAACCGATGAAGCTTTCGAATCAGAAATTTCTGAGTTTCAATCTTGTTTCTGTCACTTTCTGGCTTTTAAAACATTAGGAAGTAAATTAGCCTCTAACTCATAATTTTCTTTCTCCGATAAATTGGAGACCGCATTGCTCACCTATTCTGGTGTGTTATTCTGAGGACCAAATGACACGAGTTATATAAAGTGCAAAGCAACCAGTGGTGAGACTGGGACATTAATTGAAACTCAGTAAATAGGAGTTAAAATGATGAGTGAGGCGTCCTTAGCAACATCAAAGCATGTGAGGGCTTTGAGAGAGAGTTCTTATTAAACAACAGCAATGAGGTCTGGTTAAAGCCACACAGCAATTGAAAATTGACACATAATGAAGATTCAGTTTCAACATCCATTCAGTGCCAGCTAAGTGTAAATCTCTGCGCCAATGAGTAGAACCTGAATAGACACATAAATTATCTTTATAAAAGACAAAGAAGGAAACCACAATTTTAAAAAGCTAAGATATGGCAAATACTGAGATGTGAAGCAATCGTTGGAAAACTTCTTGAAGGATATGTAGATTGAGATGAATTTTGAAAATGGTTCAACTTTATAATGGTTCAATAATAATATTTACCCAGAGGATATAATAAAAGCATGCAAGGCAAAGGAAATGCATGAACAAATGCCCTGAGAAAGGAAAAGTCCGGAAAAAGCAACGGTGGTAAGATTAGAAGATCAAGTCAGGCAAGAAAGGGTGACCGGGAAAGAGAGAGCGAAAGGGGAGAGAGGAGAGAAGTGCTGTTGAAATGCACTTGTAGATACTGAAGGTGCCCCCCTTTCCAACATTTGATGGCTTATTTGCTTGAAGAAATCACTCTTAAATGTAATGGTACTTGCAAATATATAGTCTATTTCCATCTGAAACACGAGTCTCTGCAGCCCTAAAATACTCCTGATTGTGAAGTTAGAAAGTTCTTCAACGATTATCGCTCAGGACACAGAGACATAATGTTCTGTAGTTGCTTTTGACATATACTGCAGGTATGTTTACACGTTGGAAATGAGTTCAGATGAATTCCATGCCCCCTCCCCCAGAATCACGCCCATCCCTGAGACCACAGCCTTAGATCCATCTCGGACGTAGGCACTGAGGGACATCGCACAGAAAACACGCTTCTAAGATGATAATTGAGAACATACAGAAAAATCCTTCAAATATCACTCAATTTGCTCCAGTGTACAAATGATGGTAATTTACAGATTCTAGAGCCAAGTTTTACCAGAAGGACATGAGGCACCTAAGATGTTTCTCAACTGGAAAATCCGTATGGGACTGGAGGTGGAACAGGCTCATTCAGCCATCCTCTGGCATCAGAATGACCAGCATGTTTTGACCTCAAAAATACATAATTTATCTACCCCCCAAAAGAAATAAAACAACAAAAGGAATTTTCTTTATATTGCTGCAAAATACCTTACGAAAATCAAAAAATCTGCCACTATTTTTCACTGTAGGGTCACTATGAATATTTTGTGTGATTTAGTCCTTCAAAATTTTCATCCATTAATTAATTTTTTAGTGCAAGAAAAATGGTTACCATTCTCAAATCTGAAGCTCATTGGCACAGTCCTCAGAACCATTAACACCACAGACAAGGATAAAAATCAGTCTGGATACTAACCTTTCTAGCTAAAACTGTTCAAGACAGGTTCAACATCAGCATAGGGGATACCTGGAATAATGCTTCTAAAAACAAATAAACTTCTCAGGATAGACCTATGACCTATGAGATGAATATATCATGTCTCCACAGACACCTGACTTAAGAGTATCCTAGTCATCCTACACTCAAGATAAAGAACTACTCAACTCATGTTAAAGTGCTAACAAATCCCAGGAAAGGTATGGTAAAATTCTTATCAAGAAATCTAAAAGAAACATGGGAAAGTACAATTGCAGTTAGATGACCATCATTCATATCAAATACACCTTCTTGAACACTTCTTATCGTTCCAGCTTCCAAATCAGAAACAAAGGAACTCCCAAATGTCTGAGGGATGAAAGTTAAAATGTGGAGTTCACATTCATACATAAAATGTGAACTATCACTTGTGTTTATCTCACATTATTCTCAGAATGAATCCCTAGGCCTAACACCCCTCATCTATTTCAGTCTCTAAAACATGAGTCGCTGATGGCCACACCAAAATAACAATTGAATTACTTTTTCCTGTCAATGCTTTTTGAAATACCAGTATAAAATCCAAGGGCTACCTCATCCTCCTTACAGAGGTCTGGTATTGCTATTTTAACCAAAATTAGCTTCTTTCTTTTCTTAACAATTTTAGCACTTATTATCAGCATCATTTATTTAACATTCAATGATCTGTAAATGGGGCTTCCTCAGTGCCTTATTTCTGGCCCCAGTTGGACCTAAAAATCTTAAAGCACCATTTTATAGTGAATTGAGACTGAGACTGACATTCATCAAACATAACTGCGATCTACAGCAGGTTATGAAAACAGCAATTCATGCCACACAGCAATATGAAAAAGGGTTCACTATTTCTTTCAGTATGTAAGTGGAAACCTTTGGCACTTGATAAAATCTATTACGAAATTGTGTTTTTCTAAATTCATTATCTTATGACCATTTCTTTTTAAGTCTTATTGCACAACCCAGAATTTGGTATTCACTTTTCATACATGTTATGTAAAAAAAAAAAAAACTTTATATTTCAAAGCAAAGATAACATATCAATTCACATTAAATAGCTTACAGAATTGAAATAGCACCATCTGTGTAAACAGATTCCAAAGTACACGGCATCTTTGTCTACTATCTTTCTCAAACTATATTTTGAATTTGTTATGTACAGTATCCAAAATGATGGAAAACATTACCAAGCATATCCCATGTGAAAATAGTATTACTTGTTCACAATTTTTCCTTCTTTCCCCAAATTAAAATGGTCCATTGTGGTCTAGTCTCAATGTGTGTATACTTCATTGACTTTACGCTTGATGTGCTGACTTTTTAAGACTATTGCCATGGGAGTTGATACAATTAATCATATCTAGTCAGCTTTAGATATGCACATATGTGGTTTGTAAATATTATTTCCAAGGTAAGTATGCAACCCAGCATAAACATAACAGCGAAATCTGAAACCAACCAATAGCCTAAAAGCAAAGCAATAACAACCAACATACAGGCATTTCAGTGATGGGTAAATGTTGTTGGTGTTGGTCCCTGAGGTTTTACATCATTGGTTGTACAGCCTTATTTGAGGGAAAATTGATTGATACATTTAATATGTTGTATCATCACAATATGACCACCAAATTACAATGTGTTAACATAAATAACAGCTATCCATTCACACTCTCAAAAAACCCCATCATTTAAGTTTTCAATATAATTTCCTTGGTAGATACACTTTCTTTAGTGTATAATTCTTTTGAATAGCATGAAAATCATTTTTGACTACTTTCCATTTTCTCTTTGTGAATTAAGACCCATTCTCCATTTCAGATACAAAATGTAACTCCTAATTACTTGAATTCAAACATACAGACTATATTGAATAATTGGCTCATGTGTGTGGCTGTGTGAATGTGTTTTGAATCCCTTCATGATTTTCATGCTATCATTTAACAAAGAAAAAATAAACTTTGACTCCAGTTTTGGAGAACAAAGCTTCTAACACGTAAACAAGAAAGGCATTTGAAAGTAGATACTAATCTGATGAAGCGAGTCCTAACTTAATGAATCACTTTACTAAAACGGGATATTTTGAAATGTCTTCTTAGACAAAAGCAGAACTTTTCTGGATTTGTAGGTTTTTAAGAGTATGCAGACACTAAAGCAGCCAACTACTTCCCTATAAAGACCTTCAGAAGACAGAATGGCACATATTCTATATAGGACATGTTCTATGTAGGACAGAGCTCACTAGGCAAGCTCTGGGACAAAGGTAGAGGCAAAGATGCTTTAAGGATTCATCGTATAAAGAACTATAGATATCATGCCTAGATGTACCCTTAGTGATCATTCTAGGCCAGGGACCAAGGTCAGGGGTTTTTACTAAAATAGGAATTACATATTAACCAGCAACATATAATTGCTATAGTGTGCGGTAGGCAAAAGAGAATCACATAGGCTCTGGAGAACCAAAGCAGGTGCACTTTCTTAAGAACGGCCCTTACTCAGACAGAGCCAGTTGCTGGATCCAGGATGTCTTGGCAAAATATTAATAACAGATCTCCCAACCGATTCAAATTTAAAACATTGCAATGCACAAGCACATACTTGTGATCCTAATATAACCTGAGAGATTTATGTCTTCTGTTGTGGATAATTTCTTTCCAGTATTTTGTAGGAAAACTATATCAAAAAAATAATAATAAATGGAGTGACTTACCCCAAGGACATAGCAATCATTTTCAGTCAGGGTAAGAAGTGTTACTATTTTATGGGTTCATGTAATCATTATTGTGGGAGTTGTCACCTATAAATGTAGGCGGTTAAGCTGATTCTACTGAAAGTATCAGGATTTTGGTTTATGTTTCCTTTTTCATTTTATGGAAATACTAGGAATTTGGGGATTAATGTACAATATATTAGGAATGAGTTTAACTTCCTTGTAGGAAACTTGGGAAGAGAATTCACAGAAATCGTCAATATGTAGATGCGAGTACAGAAAAAGGGGGATGAATTACAGAGGAGGAGAAAGCCTTTATTATGTTAAAGAAAATGTCTAAGCATACAATTTATCAAAGGAACATAATGACTTTCAGTACTGAGGTTATCTTATATGAGTGTATGTACTTTGGGTTTCTTTATATCAATTACTGACCAAGGCACGTTTTAGACAAAAAGAAACAATATGATTTTTTAAAACAGTTATTTGCACTGTAGATGTACACAGCATAATCAATAGTTGATTTAGATTATAGCTTTATAGATGCATAGTCAAAATGAATAAATATTGAGCTATATCTACCAAGATTTAGGTTTCTAAGAAAATATTTTAGAAATAAAAGTAAAATATTAGTGACTACATAAAAACCATGATAGCAATTATTGGTTGTAATAAGAATTAAATCTGGAGATAGAATACTGAAAGAAAATGATAGAAACTAAAGATTACAGACTTGGTGCTTCTGTAATGACCAATAAGTTAAAGAAATCCTAATGGCCTAGGAGTTTGAATTCTCACAAATTGGTGCATTGAGTCAGTATGTGCCCTCTTCTTATAAAACACACAGAAATATACAATAAATTATTTTTCAGGCTTAAAAAAGATGGGTTGAAATAAAGAGATTTTCATATATTCGAAATGAAAATGGAACCCCAAAAATGAGCATGGTAAATTCAGGGGTCAAGGATTCTCTTTATTCTGTTTATGAAAGAGGGTGGCATGGAAACATTAGCTCTGCCTGCTGCTTACTGGGTCCTCTTTATCTGTTGACAAAATGCCAATAGCTGAAGAGGCAAGCCTATAAAATATCCAAAGACCCATTTCTCTGGCCTTAAATTAAAACTATCCCTACCTATCTAGTAAAACTTGATTGTAACATATTTTAGGGGGAAGATTGTGCCTTTTGAGAAAGGTCACAACGGTATAACTAAAAGTTGAAAAAAGACATGATGGAGATAAAGAAAATACTCTGTCATATAGTAGAATTAGAGGAAGTATAAAAAGTAAACAAGTAAAACCTCTATGGACACCTCTGGATGTAATCTAGGGAATCACAGACCTCTCAAACTCTTTATCATCTTTAAACATTTACTTCTTACTTTATAACTTACCCACATCATTGGCTTTTGTACAAATAAACGCCTTCCCTTTGTTTTTTCTAATACATGTCCTCAAGAAATTATGGAAATTTTATTTCCCTTTAACAAAAAAAGAAGTGATAAATTGGAATGCGGAAAGTTTGAAGACAGAAAAGCCAACATAGTTAGAGACGTATAACATGATGTGCTCTGCTTTCTTTTCTAAACCGCAGAGATTAGAGCCCCTCTTCTTAATTATATTCCACTAAGGTGGCTCAGATTTATTGGCTATGAAACTCAGTTTCTAGGCAATGCCTCTATGCAGCACTTTCCACTGTTCCACTTCTATTAACAAGGACAATTCAAGGACAAATCCTAATTACAATTTTGACACAGTTTTACTTTCATGTTTAGCTTTGAGAGGAACTCTATAGTATGCCCCAATTCCCATGTCAGTTTCCTCTACTTTTAATTTCCTAATTTAATGAACTAATGAACTAAAAGATAGACTTTGACTTTAAAACTATTACCCCCACCCAAAGTTTTAGTTTCACTTTTCAGAAGAGCACTTCCAATGAGGATATAGTTATGAAGAGCAAGCTAAGAAAATTTAAAACTCTAAAGAACAGCACCAACAAAGAGCTTAAAAATCATACATCCGTGACTTTTGCCTCTTTAATTGTGGACTATCACTAGTTAGGATAGACATTTGTGATCCAGTTCTCTAAACTTCAGACATATTCATGAACAAGAGTTCCTTACTCTCAAGGAAATGATGGCATTTATCATTGGAGATTTTGAGAAAGTTACAAAATGACTCTGTTTGAGGATTGCCTGTTGCCTCATGTTAATTATACTAGGGGTCATTTCCTAGCACAGTGATTTATAAGGAGCCAAGTTATATACAAAGTATATAAAGATGTTGAGTTGGATATCAGATCCTCAACTAAACAGCAAGTACATTCTCATGATCTTCATGTCTCTTGGTTTAGAAATAGTACAAAGTAAATAAATCACTTTCAGACCATGAAAAAGAAGTAATTCCAAATTATTACCAACAGAACGTTTTGAATCCATTTCCAATTTCTTATCATATAAAACAGGCATCCTCAAACTACAGCCCACGGGCAATATGCGGCCTGACCAGGAAATTTATCCAGCCCACCGGGTGTTTTTGCCACCACTGCCTGTCCTGCTTAGCAGCTGCTGACTCTTCCCAGGGCCCGCAGTCCAGCCCTCCAATGGTCTGAGGGACAGTGAACTGGCCCCCTGTTTGAAAAGTTTGAGGACCCCTGATATAAAATATCTGGATGTTAACAAAACTTGAGAACAATACCATAATGTTATATATATATATATATATATACACATATGTTATATATGTTATACATACATACATATATATATGTTGAGAGAGAGAAAATTGATGAAAACCAGTGATTGATTAACACTAGAAGTGTTGGGGCAGCACCTGTGGCTCAAAAGGGTAGGGCGCCAATTCCATATGCCAGAGGTGGTAGGTTCAAACCCAGCCTCGGCCAAAACCAGCAAAATAATAATACTAAATAAAACTAGAACTGTTATTTGGAGAAAAGTAATAAGTGAATGAAGTACATTTTCAGAATTATTTATTTTTTAAACATGTCATTTTGAAAAGTATACATACACAAAATAATTTTTTTTAATTATAGGTAAAAAAAGAAACATATGCTTCACTTATAAGCCCATTATATACATTAAATTAAACATTTATAAGTAGATGGATATGCACTTAGAAAATGTAATTATAATATATACCATATGCCACATATGGTTTGGGTGTATATGTGAGTACGTGTGTTTTTGAAAATCATTGTTCATTCCATGCAAACATGCCGTGACAGAGACCACCAGTTGGCCATTCAAGAATGATCCTCAGGGCAGCAACACATCTAGGTGCAGGCTGTATTTATTACTCCTAGAATCTCTTACAACTAAGTGTGCGGATATATTTAAGTTCTTGGCCAATGAATAATGAGCAAAAGTCCTTTGGAGGTTGATTCTGGACAGGTTCCCCAACAGGGGTCAGAAAGCTCTTTCCTCCCTTCTGCTACCCAGAATGTGGTCACAATGTCTGGACCTCCACAGTAATTATAGATGGCAGCACGATCCCAAGGTTGGAAGATAAGTGTTATCAAGGTGCAAAAAACGATAATCACTTCCCCATTGCCCTGGAATGACCACCTCTGGATTTCATTTAACATAAAAGAGAAATTACTTGACTTTACTTAAGCCAGAGCTATTTGTAACATTCTGTTATATGCAGCTGAACTTAATCTCTGCTAGTGATACACACAAGCACATTCTCAAAAACAGAGTCATTATGCTTATAGTGTGCAATCTGCTCTTTCTGATTTAACATTTTAAGTGCATGTTTATTTATTATTAATTATTGTTCTATATTTAATTTAATGCAATTTTCAATTTGATCATAATTTATTTAACTACATCTTATAGAGATTTGACCTGTCAACTTGAACGCTAAATGTTGTATATTTGAACATTTTTCAAATTTGATTTATTTTGGATTCCTTATTGGAGAATAAACTGGTTGGATCTTAACTTCCCACCAGTCATTTAAACTCTGAATAATCTCATTATCTGTTAAATGGGGACTGTATCTATTCCAGTGAGTTTCCTTGAAAGTTAAAAGAAAAATGCACGTAACTGGCACAGTTAATGTTCATTTCAACCTCAGCCACTGACTGCATCTCTACTGTTTACTTGCTTAAATCTTTAATTTCTAATTCTTTTTTCATAGCATACTGGTTTCAGACACATAAAATATGAGGTCAGACAATTAAGTTTGTGAATTCATCCTAGAAAAAGTGCCTTATTGCTGAATTTCATCCCAGTCATCTTCAAAGTAGTTCCCAAAGCACCAGCGCCAGTGCCTTTTCCCCCTTCGAAGCAAATTTGGGATTTCTTTTTCTGGAACACGCATCAGATGTTCTGACAATTAAGTTCATGAACTTGCCCTAAAAAATGTGCTTTGAAAGGTGGAGTCGGTGCTGGCGTCAGTCCCGACCTTCCAGGGGGAGTAAGTACTTTGAAGGGGACCATAATGATATTCGATAATGAGGAATGTAGCACTTTTTCTTTTTTTCTTTTCTTTCTTTCTTTTTTTCTTTTTTTGAGGTTAACAAAAAGAGATTTTATTTAAGAAAAACAAAAAGAAAGTTTAAAGCACTTCCAAAGAGAGCTGGAAGTGGTTCCTTCTCATGGAGGAGAGACGCTGAGAGGCCCATGAAGCACTTTTTCTAGAATGAGTTCACCAACTTAATTGTCAGACCTTTTAGAACAAAACCTATTTCCATGGACGATTACAATAACAAGTTTTATTTGAAAGCATGCTTGTTTAATTTATGCTTCTGGCATAAATAAGTCACATTTGATTTTTAAACAAATATTTTCAAATTATAATTGAAAGGGCGGCACTCGACTGGCAGAGATCTCACAGACCACCAAGGCTTGTATGAAAGGTCTTTAGTGGTGAGTGAAGGATGCTGCAGAGCAGCACCAAGGAGGAGAGAAAAGAGAAGAGGAGAGAGAGGAGGAGAAAAAGGAGGAGAGAGAGAAGAGGAGGAGAGACTAAAAGAAAAGCGTACCCTTGTACAGGTTTAGTTAGGGGAAGTCTCAGAATGATGACCGGATGGTAGGATAGCCAATCAGGAGTTACTGCTCTGGCAGGAAGAGCCGTCAGGGGCAGGCCATAAGTTGAAAATGTTCAGTGGGTAATTGGGACAGGGAGATGAGGTGAGTTTTGCAAATGAGAGATAAGGAAATGTCTAGCAGGCAACTCCCTGTGCTTGGAAAGGAGCTGTAACTTAAAGAGTGAGACAGCTAGTCTTGGCCTGTTGAAAGCAGGAAGGGGCTTTCTGGGGAAGGGGCTTTTCTGGAGCAATTACCTAACAATAGTGATGGCTCCTATCTAATAATAAGAGTAGAGAAAAAGGGAAAAATAAGGGTCTGCTTATTTCAGTTGCAACTGGAATTCTGTGTGTCCTTTCTCTTCTCATAGTTTCACTTCTTTCTTTAAGAGGAATTTCTTCTAGAACTCTCTATAACTTTAAGTTTGATTGCATTGGTATTGCTAACTTCAAAACATCCTGTTGAATAAAGTTAAACTTGCATTCAATATGGTTTATATGTCATCAAATAAATGCATGTTATATGAATCACTTAATGTAGAATACAACTTTATATCACTTAGAAAAACAACATCTATCTGAAATTGATGGGATTCCACTTAGTTTTTCATCCATTCTAGATAGAATACCATATTGAGACATAGTATGTTCATATTAACTATTAAAATGGAAAGAAAGTTGGAAAAATTAGTCAGATATTAAAACATATTTAAACAACTTTGACTTTGACAAACTCCTTACAAGTAAAGCGTTAAAAGAGACACTTTTTCATTTAAAGGAATTCAACCAGGAAAGAGAAGCACTACATCAGAAAAACCAATTAGACTGAGGCTTTGGAGATTAGACGAATTTAAGAAAGTTTCAAGTATATAAAGAAAAATCTGGTAACTCTTCATCCCTATGACTAAATTTGAAATACAACCTTAATTATTTAAGACCAACAACTATAACAAGCATTAATTCATTAGATTCCTTTCCTACAGACTTTGTAAACTGACATAAACAAAGAGAGGGAAAAGGTTGCCGTAGATCATAATAAGATATGAAAGATCAGGAGACGATTAACAAACATAATGAAGCAAAACTATCTCTGAGTTTAAGCAGAGCTAAACTAAACAATAATCTTGGCTATTATTTAAGATGTAATCTAATGTTTAGGGCTTATAGGTTAGCAGTCCATTGTGGTCAGGTTTGAAAAGGTGTAATTATCTAAATAACTTAAAGCAAAAGTCACTCACTGGAATTATTTAGATAATGAAGAGGTGTGGCTCTTGCAGGAGGGGAAATGATTTTTTCTCTGTTATCCATCGCACCTAAATGTTATATAATACAGTCAACCTTTTATTTAACAAAGTAGGATTAGATGCAAACGTCAGATCATATTGTCTCCTAAGTTATATTCTAAATACATTAGAAAAAAAAAGCATTCATTGGTGAGGTACAGTGGCTCACAGTTCTAAATATAGCACTCTGGGAGGCTGAGTGCTTGAGCTCAGGAGCTGGAGACCAGCCTGAGCACGAGCAAGACAACATCTCAACCACAACAAAAAAAACTAGTTGAGCATAGTGGTGCTCGCCTGTACTCCCAGCTATTCCAGAGGCTGAGGCAAGACAAGTGCTCAAGTCCAAGAGTTTGAGGCTGCTGTGAGCTATGATGATGCCACAGCACTCCTCCCAGGGTGGCAGTGAGACTGTGTTTCAAAACTCAGTGAATAAATAAATAAATAAAGTACTCAGATGAAATAGAAAGGTGGCTTCTCTAACACAAATTAATCCTGCAATGTATGAGATGGTGCTCTGATTCAAGAGGTCTTTTTGGAATCTGCTTAAGGGCAACATGCTGTTAGAAGAAACTCATATGTGTGAAGTATTTTCAGACACAGTCAACATGGGGATGATCAGGTAGCAATTTTCAACGTAGCTTTCCCTGCTGATCCTGGGCGGGTGAGACAATCTGAGGAAAATCTATCCAAAATAGTTATGGGCTAAGCCTCTGCCACATTCTCAACTCTAACTATTTAGAAATAACGTGTAATATATTATAATTATATTTTTTCTATCATGTTGTAACCATCTTGAAGGTAAGAGCTATTTCTATTTCTATCATGTTTTTGACTCCTTCCTTCCTAGAACAGGGTTCTGCAATAGGGCCCCAATTCAATAAATATCTATGATGGGAAGAAAAGACCTCCCCCCATAAGTACGTAAACCTTGACACCACAAATAATTATTTTGCACATTCTATTACTTTTCTAATAAGTAATTCTTTCTTTTTTGTCCTCTTTCTCTATTTGTTTCCTTTTCTTTCTTTTATACTTTTGCAGTTCAAGTAGGTCCTGTAGATAAGGGTTGAAGAGATTTAGAACTAAGATTCTGAGGACTCTTTTGTTGTTGTTCAGGTAAAACTTTCTTATAAGAGGATTATATTAAGCTCATTCTTCCTCCATGACTGAATTCATAGATTGACTGAGAAACTAAAGACAAGTAAAGAGGTGGCAGAAAGTGAGACCTGTGTGTGTGTGTGTGTGTGTGTGTGTGTGTGTATAAGGAACAGTGTTTGGGAAGAGATGTGCCGTATTTATCAGAACCAGCCCTGATCTCAGTATGCCTTAAAAAAACCATCATTACTGCAATTAGGTCAATCACACTTCACAAAGTTTTGCTTAGACAAAGCTATAGAGCTCTTCTTAATGAAACTGTTGGAAATAGCGGAAAGTGTTTAAACGGTTGTGGATTCCAATCAAGATAATGTAGCAGATACGCAGTACCCATACTTCAGTTCCCGAGTACATGGACCTGTCCCTGGCAGTGACCACTGTGGCTATTACTTCTCACTGCATTTCCTACAATGGCTACCGGAGCACATTTCTCCAAAGCCAGTGGGGAAGAAAGCAACGAAATGCTTTCCTAGAAAACTACCCCTGTGTCTCACTTTCATTCTCGTGCCCACAACTGCTGGTGGGAAGCTTCCAGCTTCTGGGACAGGTTTTTTTCTTTTTTTTTTAAAGTTCAAATTAATATGAGGATTCGCATTAGGTAAGGTCCCTGTGGTCCTTGCGTCCCACACAGGCGGGGTGCCATACAGCCTTCCCTTGTGCCTATTGGTGGGGGCACTCCAGGCCCCTCCCTCCTCCCTCTCCTCCGTCTGCCTCCCCCTTTCTATTTCTATCAAGTTTGATATTAAACTTGAATTAAATCGAGTTTTCCTCTTGTGTGGGCATGGGTTAGTTCCCCTACTGGCTTCATATTAGTATTGACTGAATTGGATACTTGATTTTCCATCCTTGTGGTTTTACTAAAGAAAATGTTCTCCCAGACCTATCCAGGTTAATACAAAAGATGTAAAGTCTCCAGCTTTCCAATGGGTGAATAGTATTCCAAGGCATACAAATACCACAGTTACTAATCCATTCCTGGGTTGACGGGCACTTGGATTGGTTCTTTCTGGGACAGGTTTGATGGCATAAGAGACTGTCACAGTGAGGACATACGTGATGATGTCATTTCACATTTTCTCATAAAGATCATGTTTGAAATAGCAAATTATTACTTTCCATTCATACAACTCTAGAAGTAGGTTAACTTTTCTGAGCCAGGGTGGGAAATCTCAATACTGTACCAGGTAGGACAATTAAGTTCATGAACCCATCCTAAAAAAAGTGCTACATACCTCATTGCTGAATATCACTATGGTCACCTTAAAAGTCCTCCCCTTGGGAAGCTATGCACACAGGCAACTGCCTAGTCCACCCTTCAGAGCAGTTTTGGAACTCTTTTCTGGAATGACCATCAGAGCTGTCATTGTACGAGGTCTGACAATTAAGTCTGCAAACTTGGTGGGCAGGGCTGGTCTGGCTTGTGCATAGGACCTCCAGGTGTGGTGGCTTCGTTCCAGCATCACCACTGGCTACCTGCCTGTCCCACAC
>CAUYQV010117235.1:0-15250 GCA_963574575.1 Galagoides demidoff
ACTTGCAGTTCTCCCCATACACACAAATGCATTCCCATCTCCCAGCCTTTGCTTACCTGGCTTTATACCCTACAGGCCCCTCCTCCCCTCCATTCACATCTGCCATCCATCCCCATTTGCTCAAATCTGATCCATCCTTCCAGGTTCAACCTGAATGAAGGGACAGAAGCAAAGACTCTAAATCAGATATCCAACAAAGTTTCAAATTCCTTGGGAGCAGGACCTAGGCTTTTTTTTTTTTTGGTTGCCGCTGTCATTGTTGTTTTTGGCGGGCCCGGGCTGGGGATTCGAACCCGCCACCTTAGGTGTACGTGGCTGGCGCCTTAGCCAATTGAGCCACAGGCGCCGAGCCGCCGAGCCGGGTGACCAGATTTTAATATTTGTAAAGCGGGACAACATGGGGAGGGCAGGGCAGGGGACGGGGCAGGGCAGGGCCTGACAACAATGCAAACTTTGATAAGCAGTTCTCAATAATCGCTTCTCAACAATTATTTGTTATTATTATAGTTTAACATTATAAAATTAACAAAAATAATATAAAACTCATATTCTGGTGAAATAGCCACATGGCAGCCAAAAACCAAATATTCCCTTCCTGTTCTCCCACCCCGTTCATGCATTCTTTCCAAAAATCAGGACTTTTTAAAAATGCCACAGGACATAGGACAAATTGTTAAAAAGTGGGACATCTGGTCACCCTATCTTAAAGAGGTCGCTTTTTCCATCCCTATTTGAAAGATGAGGAATTAGAGGCTCAGAGAGGTCCGGCAACCTGGCCAAAATCACAATGCTAGGAATGGATGAGGCAGGAATTCAAACTCAAGGAAGCAGATTTCTGATCTGTGCCCCACACCTCTTGCAGGAATTAGTTCCCAGGCAGCGAAACTCTTTAAAGCCAGTCCCAGCTGCCCGAAATTCAACTGTAGAGAGCTGGCTCTCAGCCCCTTTACCGGCTCTCTTCTTCTCTCCCAGCCTCACCCTGCCACCCCCATTTCCCTCCCTTACCCTGGGGCCCTACTCTTTTCCCCAAACCTGCTTTCCCACAATTCCTTCCAGATTCAGTTGTCTGTAAAATGGGGATAATAATAGTGCCTGGTTCAAAGCAGGGTTGTGAGGGCCAGAGGAGATGCCCAGGGTAAAGTGCTTAGAGCCCAGCATATGGTAGATTCTCAGTAAATATTAGCCAACATCATCACCACTGTCATTTTAGTAATGTCTCTGATGGCCTGTGAATTAGGCTAACTGGTAGCATTATCTGT
Organism: Galagoides demidoff; assembly: GCA_963574575.1. Lineage (NCBI taxonomy): Eukaryota > Metazoa > Chordata > Mammalia > Primates > Galagidae > Galagoides > Galagoides demidoff. Next base: position 1,260 of record CAUYQV010117235.1, read on the forward strand.
ATTTGATGTTTGAGGAAACTGAGGTTAAGGGCGGAGTAGCAGTTGTCCAGGGTCACTCAGCTAGGAAGTAGATTTCAACTTAATCGGGCCTTCCCGACTGACCTGATTTCAGAGCTCATTAACTTCTGCTACTCTTTTCTAGGCAGATGAGTGAATCACAATCAATACGTATTAACTACCTTCTTCTACATACCAAGCCAGGCCCTAGATGCTGAGGGGCATTCAAAGAGAGATCTGACCTAGACTTTTTTTTTTGCTGTTTTTGGCTGGGGCTGGGTTTGAACCTGCCACCTCCGGCATATGAGGCCAGCGCCCTACTCCTTCTTGAGCCACAGGCGCCGCACCTGACCTAGACTTTTGAGGGAGCTTAAAACCTAACTGATAAACAAGGTATGAAAACAAAGCCTTTTTTGTTGAGGCAGAATACAGAACAGATCTAAAGAGGCCAAGAGGACTCTGGCTGAGAGAGGAAGCAGGCCGGGAAGACTCCTGGAGGAGATGAGGTTTAACTTGAGCCTCAAAAGATCAGTGAGATATGAAGGCTAGAGTAAAGGGGTCTAGGCACTGGAAGTCAGAGATGTAACAGCAGTGCCCACTCTGGTGGCTTCTTTTGAACCAGAGTCTGTTCTCAAAGTTTTATATGCATTATTCCATGAGATTTTGCCATGATTCCATGAGGTAAGTGTTATTTGGATAAGAAAATCAAGGCTCATAGAGTTTATAAAACTTTGCCTGGGTCAGACTGCTAGAAAAGTGGCAGGGCCTGAGTATGAATCTTGGGCTGTTGGTTCAAACAGTGGTGGCTCTCAATCATCATGCACTGTTGCCACTTTGTCAGAGAATGATCTGATATGGTATTAAGCTGTGGACTGACTCTGGAGGGCTTTGAGTCCCAGGGCTGAGACTTGCATAAAAATCACACAGCACTGGCAGTAACTGGCAGAGCTGGAATTCTAGCAGCAGCTTCCAGCAGTTGTGCCACTCACCGCCCAAAGTCACTTCTCTGAGCCTCTCTACACTGCAGAGATGAGAAATGTAAATGGATTATCAGCAATGAAGATTTTTGAATGAGGCAGGCTCTTGTGACAAAACGATTGTTGAGGAGAAACCAAGAGATGTTCAAATATTTACTGAGTGTTGGGTCCTAGGAATACAACTGTGAAAGAGGACAGAGTTCTGCACTCTGGACCCTCACCCCTGCTGTGCTTGTAAGGGGCAGGGCACCACCTTGGTAGTGTGGGGGAGGAACACTTTACTGGAACAAACAAGAGCACTGAGCTGGGCTGTTCCAGATTGGACTGCCAGGTCTTGAATCAGGAAATCTTTATGATCTTGGGCAAGTTAGCCAGCCTCTCAGACTCTCCCTCTTTAACACCCGGGTCATCCTCCTCTTCCCAGGATTGTTGGAATAAATTAAATAAAAGAACACATGTAATGATCTAGCAGGGTGCTTGCATACACTGAATTAGTTTTCCCCAGGAAGAGGTATAAATGTTAGGCTCCGCCCTTACCTCCCCTCCCCCGCCAAGAAAGGGAACAGGTTCCCGGCCTTCATTTTAGCAGGAGGAGGTATATAAATGTACATGTGCTAACTAAACACCAAAGCAAACTAACAAAAGCCTCTGTGGCCAGTGGAATTCGCTGCTGGGTCTGAGCTCTGGTCAGGGTTCCACACCACAATGTTTCCCCGGACCCCCAGGGAACCTGGGCCCAGTTCTCAGCCTATCTGCTCTGCGCTGACCGCCTCTGCACTATATATACATCCTGGAACCACCTGCATCTTAGTTTCCCAGTCTGCTAGCGCCTGGGGACGCTCGCCAACACTGACAGCAAGTGTGGCTGCCCCTTTAAGGAGTGAAGCTGGAGTAGCAATAGCTGCCTCGGGAACGCTCCTTTCCGGGGGGTGGAGCCTGTACAAGTTGCAACAGCCAACTGGAGCGCTGCATTTTCCGCGGGAGATCTGAATTTCGCGGCACGCAGTTTGGCGCTAAAAAAAAAAAAAAAAAAAGAAGAAGAAGAAGAAGAAAAAGAGGCAGAGAAAGCCTCGGAGACTAGATAGCGCGCCGAGAGGGAGCCGGTGCATTCGAGACCCCCTCCCTCATCCGAGCACACCCGAGCCTCCTCTGAGCTTGCAGACACGCCGGAGACCCCTCCCCAGGGCGGGCCAGACCCCAGCCACCGAGGCTGCGGGGGCGTGGGACCGTCCCAAGTGGCGGCCGCCCTCGGGGCGGGACACCCCCTGGCAGTGCCGCCACCGCAGCCGCTGGGCTATCTCCAAGCTGCGATCTCCAAGCGCTGCTCGGCTAGGCCCCGGGCCAGGAGGGGAGGGTCCAGCCTTACCCCGCAGGCGACCATTGGAGGCTTCCCCGGGCCTCCGCGCCATGCCGCGGGCCGTGTAAGCTAGCTGCTGCAGGCTTCGGAGCCCGCAGGTGTCCGCGGGCGCGCCTGGCCCTGTTGGGGAGGGGGCGCCATACCCGCCATGCTGCGAGGGCCTCGGGTCCTGGTACCGGCTGGTGGGCAGCCCCCCAAGGGGTTGCCCTCGATGAGCCCCACCGAGCTGTGGTCGCCCGGCCTCAGCAGCCCCCAGCTCTGCCCGACCACCACCACCTACTACACCGCGCTGTACCCGCAGACTGTGCCTCCCGCAGCAGCGCCGGGCACCTGCCTCGACGCCACTCCCCACGGACCAGAGAGTCAAGCTGTGCGATGCGTGCCGGCAGGCCGGCTGCCGGTAATGCTGGGAATCTCTACCGCATCCCCCTATGCTTTTCCGGGTATGGGAAAGGAGGGAGGGGCGCCTGACATCCAGTTTTAATGAAGCAGGTAGAGTTTTAGTGAGGGGGAAAATGGGCTTTCAGTTTCCAAAACAACCTACTCTTCCCCCGACCCCCATATCAGAAGAGTACTCTGTGAAGTACTCAGTGACGAGTAGAAGACCCCTTCACTTTCAAACTTTGGATAAAATAATCTCATCCACTGTAATGGAGTGGAATGAGCCCTGGATTGGGAGTCTGGATACCCAATCCACTATCCGCAGTGCACTATGTGACCTTGGGGAAGTCCATGTAGCCAACACTGCTGTCATTCATTCATTCACTCATTGCTTGTTTGGGCACCTGCTATTATCCAGGTATAGAGATTGGCCTGGGGATATTGTGGGACTTAAAGAGAGATGGTTCTAGTGGGTCTCTCAGGTCCAGTCTGGCTTGGACAGACTCCAAATGACCAATTCCTCCCAGAGTATCTATCCCACTCAGGTCTTATCCCAGCCCAGTTTCCTTCCCAGACAGCCAGTAGCAAATACAAATGTGAGCAGTCCCCTGGGATTCTATTCAGATCAACTGTTTTCTCCTCAAGCCCCCCAGGCCTGTTACCAGGGAGGCCCCCAAATGTGGTGGCAACCGGTTGCCTACCTTGGCACCGGGTGTGTTTTATGGGAGTGGAATTCTTGGAGCCCAGATGAACCGAAACTACCTTAGGATGGGGGTGGAGTGGGAAAAGCCCTAAGGGAGTGGGGGTGGGAAGGCTGCACAGAACCTGGTTTCTGGTCCTGACTCTGCCACTAATTCACTCTGTGTGTCCTACAACAAGGCTTGGTCCCAGTGTGGGCCTCAGTTTCCCTGTGCATGGGGTGGCTGTGGGGCTAGCTCATCTTGGTCACTTCCAGCGGCAGGTCTTAGGTTTTGGAAGCAGACTCCAGGATGGCGAGATGGGAGTGTTGCTGGTTTGCTTAGTTGTGGATGTGCTGAATAAGTTTGGGTACATGGATAAGACCACCTCTCCCCCTCTCCTACCCCCAGAGGCATCTAGTCAGGTCTATGCCAGTCAGCAGCACAGATCCTCAGGCTTCTCTGGATGCCAGCAATGCCCTCACACTGTGCCTCTGGAATCAGGCTTTGCCCATGTTGGAAGCTTTAATCTTCCCAGAGACCTTCCTGCACATTATTTCCAAGTAGGTGGGCAGTAGCAGTACTGCAATTATCCCCATTTTACAGGTCAACCAATCAAGGATAACTGCGACTGGGCATCTTGTATTCAGCATTTTAAAGCCTAAAACCTTTTTGTAGCTTGTAAAGTAGATAGCATTAGCAATTCCATGTTACAGGAGGAAACTGAGGCTCAGAGAGGGTATGTGACCTAAGGTCAGACAGGGAGATGGGATGCAGTGCCTGACCCACAAGGCGAGTGGTCAGTAGTCTCTTCCCTACAGAGATTTGACTTTCCCTAATACTAACTTAGAAGCTGGGTGGCCCTAGGGAAGAGGGCTTGGGTGCTGGGCCCAGCCTCTCTGGCCAGCTGTTTCCAGACATGAAGTTTCAGTAACAGCTGTGGTTTTGAACTGCTTTGAACCTCCCAGAGGAGCTCAAGTGCATCTGTTAAAACCTCCCTCCCAGAGGAGCTCAGTGATCTTAGCAAGAATGGCTCTCTTTTACTGAATGTATCTTGTGTGCCCGGGCACTGCTTGGAACCCTTCACATTCATTATCTTGGTCAAGATGTCCAGGATGGGACATCTTGCAGATGAGAAAACTGAGCAGACAAGTGAAGTCACTTGCCCAGGTCACAAGCCAAGAAGTGAGGGAGTCTTCCTTTACTAGACTTGCCAGGCTCAGAGTCCCGTCTCCTGTCAGTCTCAGATGCCCAAGGCCCATCCTGTGGACAGACCTGCCCTCTGCTTACTCATTTTACAAGGGTGTGGCCTGGAGCAGCCCCAAACCCAACCCTGGGTGTGGCTGCTTGGTTTGTGGTCAGGCTGCAAAGTGCAGGGTGAGCAGGATTTGTTGGGGGAGCTGCTGTTTAAAGGGACCTCAGGCACTGTTCAGGGGTGACAGCCACATTCAATGGCAGAGTGAAGGCCAGAACCCATGTCTCCTCTCTCCCTATCCAGTTCTCTTTCTACCAGCCTATGGGGAAGGCTCAAGGGATGATCCTTTGTTGAGTCCCTGCTCTGGCCAGGCAGGTTGCATTATTCTGTTTCATCCCTGCAAGAACATGCAAAGATAGTACAATTCAGCACGGTTTTCCTCTCTTTTAATTTGTGTATATTTTCCAAATTTCCTCTTGAGAACCATGAAGGAAAAGACACTTTTTTTTTTTTGAGACAGAGTCTCAAGCTGTTGCCCTGGGTAGAGTGCTGTGTCATCACAGCTCACAGCAACCTCCAACTCTTGGGCTTAAGTGATTCTCTTGTCTCAGCCTCCCAAGTAACTGGGACTACAGGCGCCCATCGCAGCACGGGGCTGTTTTTTTTTTTGTTGTTGCAGTTGTCATTGTTTTAGCTGGCCCAGGTTTGAACCTGCTACCCTCAGTGTATGTGGCTAGTGCCCTACCCACTGAGCTACAAGTGCCGCTAAGAACAGACACATTTTAATGAACAACTCTACAAGGCAAATCAGATGAGGAAATGTAGGCTTAGAATCCCAGCTGCCCATCCGGCAGAGGTTGGGGCTTAAGAGACCTGGTCCCCTCTCTGCCTGACATTGGGCAAGTCACTTCCCCTTCTCTGAGCCCCAGGTTCCTTACCTTGCCACCTCTAAGGGAGTTGTGCCTGGGGAACTCTGACCTATTCCCTTTCTGGGGCTGCCTGAGGAAGAGGCTGTGCTCTTCTCTCTAGGGGTTGGCAGGGGTTGAATCCTAACAAGCTTTTAAGATCCAGCCAAAGGGACTGCCTAAGAGGGTCCAGATTAGAGCTAGCTGGCCTCTGGGTGTAGCCACAGACGTTTGCTCTCCTCGACCCATCACTGTCTCTGTTCACCCTTGAACTTGGTCTTCTTGTTGTGCCCCCGTGTTTTAGTGCTAGCAGCTCCCCTGTGGGAGCACTGGCTGTAGATAGAGCCCTTTGCTGCAGTCTCACTGAGTCCTCTGCAGAGGTGGAGAGGATTATCCCCATTGTACAGGTGGTTTAAGAGGTCAACTGACTTCCCCTTGATCCTTATCCTCCTGTGTTTGTCCGTGTGCCACCACTATTCTGTAGGCTCAGCCCATCCACAGGCTGACTTTCCTCTGGACAGGTGTCAGGAGGCACCCTTACACCCTTAGGGACACACTTTGCTGCTTAGGGACCCTGGAAGCAAAGGATAAGGGTGAGGGAGAGTGAGAAAAGGGAGAGGGTTGTGTGTATATGTCTAGTGATGAGGGTAAGTGGGCTTAGCCAGGCATTGGCCTCAATTCCAGCAAATCCTGGGGTAAGATGTATGTGGAGGATGAAGATGTGTGTAGGGGAATGGAGCTGAGGCAGCCTGGTACACGGCTTTGGAGTCAGACAGATCTGGGTGCAAATCCTGGCTCTGCCCTTTGTGTGACCTTGGGCATGCTAGTTAATCTTCCTGAGTCTCCACTTGTGTGCCAAGGGAGATTGCCAATGCTGACTTTGCAGGACTGTTAATGCGCATGTGATGGGCCCAGCACAGGTATCAGTTCAAGGTCCTTCCCAGGTAGTGAGTGAGGTTCTTCCTGGTGTATTCTGGTGGGGAGGTGGGTGTGGCTGGGGAGGCAAGTGATTTGGCCTTTTTTTAGTGACAGAGTGGGGCTAGATCCCTAGAATCTAGGATTTCACTAGTTGAGAGGAATAGGAAAAGGAATATTTGAGAGAGATCTTTAGAGACGTGAGCAGGGAGGTATTTTTGGATCTAAGTGTGGGTAGAGGCAGAGGAGTGTTCATTCAGGATCCTCAAACCAAGGAGGAATGCCCCTGAAATCAGTCCAGGCAGACTTCTTGGAGGTGGCAGTAGTGGAGGGAGGGGAATTGACAGCAGGAAGAGCTGTCACCATCTCTCAACACCTGTCAGCCCAGCTGTGCTAAGTAGCGGTTAGAAGTCTCAGCCCTGCCAAGCATGACCTCACCACCAAGTGTTGAAATAGGCCTCTCGGGCTAGGCGCCTGTAGCACAGTGGTTACTGTGCCAGCCACATACACTGAGGGTGGCGGGTTCAAATCCGGCCCAGGGCCAGCTAAACAATTGTAACAAAAAAATAGCCAGGCGTTGAGGTGGGCGCCTGTAGTCCCAGCTACTCAGGAGGTTGAGGCAAGAGAATCGTTTAAGCCCCAAAGTTGAGGTTGCTGTGAGCTGTGACGACATGGCAGTCTACTGAGGGCTACATAGTGAGACTCTGTCTCAAAAATAAATAAATAAATAAATAAATAAAAAAAATGAAATAGGCCTCTCTGTCCAAGCCAGGGTAGGGGTGTTTGGGGGATGGGGGAAGGAGGGGAAGGGGTTCAACAATGTCCAGAGGGGGTGTCAAGGAATAGCTGAGATTGGATTTTAGGGAAGGGACTCTGCACTCTCTGAATACCTAGGCAGGGGTCCTCAAACTTTTTAAACAGGGGGCCAGTTCACTGTCCCTCAGACCGTTGGAGGGCCAGACTACAGGTCCCGGGACGAGTTGGCTGCTAAGCAGGACAGGCAGCAGCAGCAAAAACACCTGGCAGGCAGGATAAACGTCCTAGGTGGGCCACATGTGACCCGCGGGTTGTAGTTTGAGGACGCCTGAGTCCTAGTGTGTGCTCAGCAACCTTGAATCCTTACAATAAATAGTTCCTTGAGGTAGGTATTCTCTGCCCCATTTTATAGAAGAGGAAACTGAGGCTCCTAGATGTGAAGCATTTCCCTAGGTCACAGAGTGAGCTAGCGGAGGAGGTGCATCCAAGCCCGGTCCTTGACCTGTGCCCTAGTGCCCCAGCCCTGCCCTGCCCTCACCAGGAGAGAGGCCCTTTCCGGGCCAGTGCAGCTCTGGGCCTAATTGGGGCCGGGTGGTGATGGGTGGAGAGAAGCAGATGGGTCTGTGGTTTGATTTCCCCAGCAGGTGTTTCCCAAGCTTGGCGGGAACAGGGAGGGGGAGGGGGGCCTCAGCTGCTTGTCCTTAAGACACAGGGGAAGGATTCATTGTCTGCCCCACTCAGCATAGAGGCATAGAAAGAATGGCAAATGGAGTCTATTCAGGAGGCCCTGGGGCCCTTGAGCTGGAGCCCAAACACAGGAGTGGGGGATGTTTGCACTGCTTCCCAATGTGGGCACCTCCCTGGAGTGTGGCACTGAGCCAGGAAGTCCCCTGAGTCTGGGTGGATGCCCGGCCCCACCCTGATAAGGGCCAGCTGTGGGGCTGTGATGGGCACAGGTCTGGCTGGGCCAGCTGCTTCAGTAGGGAGCCTTTCCCCAGCCTGATGTGGTTTAGGCCCCACCCACTACTGCTTCCTCCCCATATCCTGCAGACTTGGGGGATGGGGAGCCTTGTAAAGGCAGCTTGGGAGCCTGTTGTTAAGGAACCCTTAGCCTTTGGCCAGAATGGTTTTGGTAGAGTCTCAAATGCCTGGGCCTCAGATGATGAGAGGGTTTTTTGAGTTTGTTTTTTTGAGACAGTCTCGTTTTGTTATTAGGCTGGGGTGCAGGATCACGATCTGTACCCTCGAACTCCTGGTCTCCAGTGATCCTCCCACCTCAGCCTCCTGAGTAGCTGAGACTAGAGGCATGAGCCACTACACCCAGATCAAGTTTTCTTTGCCCCTCAGAAAGTAGGACTTCCTCCCCCACTTCTCAGGTCACTGATATTTCCTGACCAAGTACAGCAGCATTGCACTAGGACTGGCAATAAACTGAAGCACAGGTGGCTGTCAGGGGCCTCAGTGCTTTGGCCCCAGATCAGGGGAAGGAAGAATGATTCTCAAATTCTGCCTCTCTCTCCCTTCTTTCTTTCAGGCCAAAAGGAAGCTGGATCTAGAGGGGATTGGGAGGCCTGCAATTCCTGAATTCCGAACTCCCAAGGGCAAGTGCATCAGAATGGATGGCCTTCCTAGCCCTAAAAGTAAGCAGTGCTGATGATGCATCTGGGGGTGGGAGGTAGGGTAGAAGGGAGCAGCCCTGCCCAAGCCATCAGGGGTAATATTTGTATCACTTTCTGGTTTATAAGCTTCCTAGGCATCCTCTCACTTGATCCTTTCAGGTAAGTAGGACTGTCCTGTTTTACGGATGAGGCAACTTACGACTCAGCCTGAGTGAGTTGCCCAGTCACACAGCTAGTAAGCCGAATCCAGCACCAAATACTGCCTTGTGTGTCTTGTACTACTACCACAGGGTACACTGCTCTCATCATCTCAGCGTGATGGCTAGTGTTCTGTTTGTGAGCTTACTGGTTTTAAAAAGTTTTCACATTTAGGGCTGGGTGCAGTGGCTTATACCTCTAATCCTCAGGGAGACTGATGTGGGTGGCTTGCTTGGCCTCAGGAATTTGAGACCAGCTTGAGCTAGAGCAGGACCCTGTCTCTATGAAAAATAGAAAGAACTGGCTTGGTGCCTGTGGCTCAATCGGCTAAGGCGCCAGCCACATACACCGAAGGTGGCGGGTTCGAATCCCCAGCCCGGGCCCGCCAAACAACAATGACGGCTGCAACCAAAAAATGGCCGGGCGTTGTGGCGGGCGCCTGTGGTGCCAGCTACTTGGTAGGCGGAGGCAGGAGACTCGCTTGAGCCCAGGAGTTGGAGGTTGCTATGAGCTGTGATGCCATGGCACTCTACCCAGGTGGATAGCTTGAGGCTCTGTCTCAAAAAAAAAAAAAAAGAAAGAAAAATAGAAAAAACTAGCCAAGCATGGTGATGCACTCCTGTAGTCCCAGATACTCAGGAGGCTGAGGCAAGAGGATTACTCAAGCCCTTAGACTTTGTGGTTGCTGTGAGCTATGATGATGCCATGGCACTCTACCTAGGGCGATAGAGTGAGACTCTGTTTCAAAAAAAAAAGAAAAAGTTTTCACATTTAGTTCAATGTGAACTTTTCTAAAAGACAAAATCCAGCTCAGAGGAGCAGGGGCTAACCAGGGGCTTTCTCCCTCGTGCAGGTAGAGCTAAATAAGTGATTCAAAGGGAAGTGAAGCTTGAGTTAATCCAGACTATGCCACCTCAGTGGTGTTTAAGATCCAGAGGCTGAAGGTGGTGCCTGTGGCTCAAGGAGTAGGGCGCCGGCCCCATATGCTGGAGGTGGCAGGTTCAAGCCCAGACCTGGCCAAAAAGTGCAACAACAACAACAACAAAAGATCCAGAGGCTGGCTAGGTGGTGCCCTCCTAAAGCTGTTTTCAGTCAATATCCTAGTTAGGAGAGTATAAGCAACTGAGTTTGGGAGGAACTCTAGTTTTGGGGGTTGGAGACAAAATGAAGAAGGCTCTGTCCCAACCTGACCAGTCACTCCTGTGAACCTTAGTTGTCGGTCAGGAATGGCAAGGATTCCTCTCCACTTCATTGGTAGAGGCTGCGGATCATTTTATTGAAGGATCCTAAGGCTCACAATGGCCAGTGGAAAAAAGTACACTGATCCATTAATAATGTCTGCCATGGGTGTAAAACCTGACAAAGCAGCTTGTATGCTAAATACTTGCCGTCTATGTGTTAAGGGAATCTGAGACTCTTTAAAACTCAGGTTCCAGTAGTATTTGGTCACTAACTTGTTATATGACTTGGAAGTCACTTGATTGCAAAAGTCTCATTGTGGTTTAAGATGCTGCAGCTGAGATGGGGGCTTGCAACATCAACCTCATTGAGAAAGGGATCTTTGTCATGAACTTACCCTGGTGGACTGATTTCTTCTCAGATAATCAGAGGGCTGAACATGAAAAAGCAACTGTGGGCTAGGCACCCATAGCTCAATGGTTAAGGACGCTGGCCACATGCACCTGGGGTGGAGGGTTTGAACCCGGCTAGGGCCTGCTAAATAAACCTAGCCTGCTAAACAACAATGACAACTGCAACAAAAAATACCGGGTGTTGTGGTGGGCGCCTGTAGTCCCAGCTACTTGGGAGACTGAGGCAAGAGAATCTCTTAAGCTCAAGAGTCGGAGGTTACTGTGAGCTGTGATGCTACAGCACTCTACCGAGGGTGACATACCGAGACTCTGTCTCCAAAAGCAAAAGCAATGTGTGTCTATAAAAATGTTCTTGTGTCCAAGCTGGTCATTCTCTCCCTGCCCTAATTCCAAATTTCTGACCTATAATTAGCAGGAATAGGGTAATGGGTAAGAAAGAAACCAAACTGTCCACATTTGAATTCCAGATTTGCCACTTTCTAGTGGATTGAGCTAAGCAAGTTACACCTGTCTATGCTTCAGTATTCTCATCTGTAAAATGGGGATGATTGTACACTCACCTTATAGGGTGTTAAACTTGTTAGTATATGGAAAGCATTTAGAACAGTGACTTGCACGTGGTAAGCGTTGTTATATTATAGTTGTGTGTGGTGGTGTGGCTCCTCTAAGATGTGGTTGGTGATATTGTGACCCCCAGCCTCACAGTGCTCTGTAAACTGGAAAGTGGATGGTGAAAGCCAGTGAAAGGTGGAACTCAGTGGGTCCAGGTCAGTGGAAGAAGTTCCAAGGACTGTCCTCTGAGTTGTGACTGTGTCCCTTTCTTCCTCAGCCCCCAAGTCCCCTGGGGAGAAGACTCGGTATGACACGTCGCTGGGGCTGCTCACCAAGAAATTCATTTACCTCCTGAGTGAGTCTGAGGATGGGGTCCTTGACCTGAACTGGGCCGCTGAGGTGCTGGACGTACAGAAGCGGCGCATCTATGACATCACCAATGTGCTGGAGGGGATCCAACTCATCCGCAAGAAGGCCAAGAACAACATCCAGTGGGTGTGAGTGCCTGGGCAGGCCGGTAGCACCAATGGGTGCGACTGTCGGGGCGGGGCTGAGAGCAACATCCAATAGGCTTAGTGCTGGAAGTGGAGCGGGTGCATTTGAGGAGGGGTGGAAGAGAGAGACAAAGAGTGGAGAAAGTTGTAGGAGAGGTAAAGGCTTAAGAGGACCCTGCATTCTTCCTCTTGAGTCAGGGGTCCCAAGATTCCCTCTTAGCATAGGAAAGTCTCCTGGGAGCTAAGTAGGAGTAACCCAGATTCTTTCCAGCTCGGAGATACATTACTCCAGCCTCCCTACTCCACAGGGCCTTCAACAGCAGACTTGCAGCCCCTGGCATGAACCCTAAGAAAAGCCAGGCAGGGGAGTCAGAGCTCCAGTTCCCTGCCATCTAAAGGGGGCTGGGGCATAGGGATGGACAGAGTTGAGAGTCCCCCAGAAGTGGGGTTCAGGTTTTGTTTTGTTTTGCAGTTTTGGGCCAGGGCTGGGTTTGAACCCGCCACCTCCGACATGTGGGGCCGGCACCCTACTCCTTTGAGCCACAGGCGCTGCCCCGGGCTTCAGGGTTTCTTCTCCCTGGCTCTACCCCCAAATCTCAGGTCCAATCCCTGACAGCTCCCTGGGGGCTAAGCATGCCCACTAAATTCCATGACCCAGGGGAAACCCTCACAGACCATTTGAATGGCCTCATCCTGGAGTCTCACCCACGCCATCTGTTCATCTCTGTACTGCAGCCTTAGGGTTGGGGTCCCTGCATGTGGACTGAGACTGACACTGGGGGGGGGGTTCCCTGTTCCCAGAGGCAGGGGAATATTTGAAGACCCCACTCGACCGGGGAAGCAGCAACAGCTGAAGCAGGAGCTGAAGGAGCTGATGAGCATGGAGCAGGCCTTGGACCAGCTCATCCAGAGCTGCTCTCTGAACTTCAAGCACCTGACTGAGGACAAAGCCAACAAGAGATATCCTCCTTGGTGGGGGGGAGGGGTCAGGGAGCGGGGCCCTTGCATGTTTATATCCATCCTGGGTGGATGCAGTACTTCCCTGGAGGGACTAACTCCCACTCAGTGGTTAGCACCTCTGTTCCTTCCTTCCTTAATATGTTTTCCTTTCAAATCTATTCTCATTAAAAATGAGCCAAGCACATGTGTTTAAATCTGTAAAATGGAGAAAAAAGAAATAATGAGCTACCAATTTAAGATAGCCATTGCTCCTTAACTATACACAGTGTGTGTTATTTACTTATTTATTTACTTTAGAGACAAAGTCATTTTGTTGCCCTTGGTAGAATGCTGTCGTGTCATAGCTAATAGCAACCTCAAACTCTTGGGCTCAGGTGATCCTCTTGTCTCAGCCTTCAGAATACCTGTAACAGGTACCTGGGGCTACAGGTACCTGTAACAAGGTTTGGCTAGTTTTTCTTTTTTTTTTTTTGCAGTTTTTGGCCAGGCCTGGGTTGAACCTGTCACCTCCAGCATATGGAGCCAGCGCCCTACTCCTTTGAGCCACAGGCACCGCCCTAGTTTTTCTTTTTTTTAATAGGGACTGCTCTTGTGTGGGTCAGGCTGGTCTTGAACTTCTGAGTCTTGGCTTCCCAGAGTGCTAGGATTACAGGTATGAACTACTGTGCCCAGCCAGGTGTGTGTTGTTTAACTATAATTGAACAACTCTGGTAGGCTGAGGCAGGTGGATTGCCTGAGCTCAGGAGTTTGAGCCCAGCCTGAGCAAGAATGAGACCCCGTTTCTTAAAAATAGCTGGGCGTTGTGGCAAGCATCTGTAGTCCCAGCTACTCGGGAGACTGAGGCAAGAGAATCGCTTGGGGCTCGGCGCCTGTGGCTCAATCGGCTAAGGTGCCAGCCACATACACCTAAGGTGGCGGGTTCAAATCCCCAGCCTGGGCCCGCCAAACAACAATGATGGCTGCAACCAAAAAATGGCCAGGCGTTGTGGCGGGCTCCTGTGGTCCCACCTACTTGGGAGGCCGAGGCAGGAGACTCGCTTGAGCCCAGGAGTTGGAGGTTGCTATGAGCTATGATGCCATGGCACTCTACCCAGGGGGATAGCTTGAGGCTCTGTCTCAAAAAAAAAAAAAAAAAAAAAGAAAAAAGAGAATCGCTTGGGCTTAAGAGTCTTAGATTATTGTCAGTGCCTATGGCTCAGTGAGTAGGGCGCTGGCCCCATATACCGAGGGTGGTGGGTTTGAACCCAGCCCTGGTCAAATTACAACAAAAAATAGCCAGATGTTGTGTTAAGTGCCTCTATTTCCAGCTACTCAGGAGGCTGAGGCAAGAAAATTGCCTAAGCCCAAGAGCTGGAGATTGCTATGAGCTGTGATGCCACAGCACTCTACTAAGGGCGACAAAGTGAGACTCTGTCT